>PYAF01003596.1:8026-19058 GCA_007407185.1 Glycine tomentella
ATTTTGGCACTATCACTTCATCAAAATTAATTTCATATAAAAGATACAAGTGTGCCATAATTTCTTTTTAGAGAAATAAATCATATGTCCATGGCCTAATTTCTAATAAAATAGGCATCAAATCTTCATCATAGCTCAACCTCAAGTGATTGTGAAAATATCATACAGTTACATCAACTCATACAGCTATATCAACAAACATAATACGATACAACAACTTAATTAAATACAGCAACCGAATAAAACATACAACAATATGCAACAACATGGTATCATACAGAATTTATTAAATATAACAACAGCAACATTACTTACAGCATACAACCACCCTAGATACAACAGTCTACAACAACATAATTAATATACAACAACAGCAACATACAACTAAATTAGATACAGCAACAGCATACAGCATCATTAAATTAATTTTCAGCAACACAATAAATTAACCTACAGCAACCTTAAATTACAATTACAGCAATATACAACGAAATAAATTAAATACAGCAACATTAAAATTTAAAATACAGCCAAGTAATCTTATGGTCACAAAGTAGACTTAATTATTTTGGACAGCCACTTAATTATTAGACAAATTAGGTAATCAAGTTATAGACTATTTACTATCCTAGTTCATTGAGGAATTTTAACAAACACATGATATGCCTAACTTTAAGCCTTATTAAATAAGGAAAAACATGGATTAATCTTAAAGAATTGAAGGTTAAATTAACCTAATCAACTATCTAATTCATGCCTACTAAGATACTCTCCATACCTTAGCCTTTCTTGATTAAAAATTTCAGCACTTGCCTTTGCTTCCTTCTTCCTTCACGTGACCTTGGCTAATGGTGTAACCTTTATTTTAGTTTTTGTTTTAAGTGAAATTGATGGGTGGCTGAATTTGGAATGTGTCCATGCAATAGCCTTCATTTTGGTCCCACTATCCCTTTTTATATACTTAGTTCTAATTGCTTTAATGAAAATATCCTACACTTCATAATTGCCTAGCTTTTTGTTGGTTGATTTTTATTGGCTCTTGCTTTCTATCCCTACAAGTGTCCAATATCATGAAATTTCTACTCTTTTCTCCTTGTTTCTAGCTTGGTCTGTGGAGTTATTAAGCTTGGTGCCTTCTTCTTTGGATTTTTATTTCAACCGTGGATGGCTTTGGTGTATAGAAGATTTTTGTTGAAATCTTTCCATTTGGTCCAATTAAATTATTCCTAACTTATAACCCATCCAAGTAGCCTTGTTCTATAAATTTCTAAAGTTTTCTTCACCTTTCTTGGAGGTGCACGGCCAGCCTAGTATTTTAGGGCCAATGGACTCCAAATTAAACTTGTTTAGGTAGTCTAATTAGAATTGAAAGGATTTAATACTTTAATTTGTTATTTTATGTCTTGTAATCTTGTAATTAAGTAGACTTATTATAAATTTATTTCCATAATTTATAAAGCATTACTTCAATTTGATAAAAATAAAGTTCCAAGTTAATTAGGATTTATTGTAGATTGTAGTAACATTTCATTATATTGTTACTTCACTTTTCTTTAATAGTTTATCTATTTTCCTATTGGTCTACCTTGTATTGGATTAGTAAAACCTTTAGATTACTTATTTAAGAATCTGTTATTTCTACAATTAAGAGAAAATTTCCTAGATTGTATCTTTCCTGTTTCTGTATTTTTGTAAAACTCAAATTAGTCTGTATTCCATTCTTTTTGAGTTATTTTTCAAAATTTCTTAAAAATTCTATTTCATAGTTTTCTTCACTAAAAATGTCACTAATTTTCTATTTAGGAGCATACTAGACTTTTGTCAGGTTACTGAGGTATTCTAGCTTAATCAGAGCTAAAAGGATATTTTGGTCATTTGGGTAAATGTTCAGGGGCATTTTAGTCTTTTACCCTAGGGACCTAACTGTCATTTGTGAAATTGTTTAAGGACATTTTGGTCATTTTCAAAAATATCTAAGGGTATTTATGTCATTTATTTTAGGAATGCAGATTTATCAGATAATGCACATATATAATAAATTAGGAGGGTGTTACAAGGCTACATCTGTATATATAGGAACATCTCCACTTTAAGAGGCTACATCTATATAACAGGAACATCTCATAATCTATCTCGACCCAATTGCCTGAGGAGGCTACATCTGTGTATATAGGAACATCTCCATTCAGGAGGCTACATCTATATCACAGGAACATCTCACAGCAGGTCTTACTCAATCTCATGTCATCTATCCTACTACCATAGGATTCAATTCATTCACAGAATTCACATTCAATTCTAATGGTCCATCATGCATATCATAATTTTGCATTCCATATCACACATCTCAAATCAACACCAATCATTCCCCCATCACAGGGTTCAAATTACATTTCAAGCATCTCATTCCCATACGCATCAATTCAGCAATCAATCACACAATATACAATTTCTATATACATGTATTTGCTCATATCAGAACCATCACTCCTTCTGGAGCATGGTGGAACACAATAAGGACATACACATAAGAACCAAGAGCTTACCTGCTCTAGGCAAAACACCGGCTCCCCCGGTCTCGCGGTCACCACCACCCAAACTATAAAGCTCATGTCCTACATAAGAGCAAATACATAACGTATCAGTAACGGTCCTAAGCCGTTAAAACGAAAGGAAACTATAATCCTTTCCCCGTAACACATAACTAATCACTTCACAAGTGATTCTCAGACCCTCAACAGGATCCCTCTCAGTCTACCCAAGGCTCCAGAGCCTCTCCTAAGACTCTGATCAGGCTAATATAAAGCATATCCCTGCTTTATCCAGATCAACTTCAAGCTTTTCATTATAACTAATTCAGCTTATAAACAACATCTATACTATCCCATGAGCAACTTTATCAACTGCTCTAAGGTTCATAATAGCCAAATAACCTGTCTTTTCTCTACTCATACATAAACTCAGAGCCAAAATCAAACTTCATCAATAATGATGACTCAAGGCTCTAACTTCATCAGAACTACCCCCTGAACACAATTCTCTACAGGATCCTGGGCTAATTCTAGCCCCAGCTCATATGGGTCACTATTCCCGAGAACCCCCAAATTCAAAATCAAACGGAGAAACTTGAGTTTCTTACCTCAAAGGTGACAAAGAAGACCCAAGGACAACCTCCTCGAGCTCTAGTGTCCTTTCCACGTAGTGGGTCTCGACCACTCTCAAGTTCCCTGAGCTTTTCTCTGGAGATTCCAAAACTCACTCAAAAGGGGTTTTTCAAGAGAACAATTGAATGATTCAAGCTTCCAAAGTGTTTTTCTCACAATCAAAGGCTAAAGGAAGGTATTTAAAGCAAGAAATAGGGCCCTAGTAAGCTTGGACCAGTCTCTAATGGAGGTTAGGGCTGGAGAAGAAAGAAGAAGCCTTTTCTCTCTCCTTTTTCGTGTTTTCCCCCTTTTATAATGGACCTGCCCGACCTCTGGCGCTTCCAGCGCCACCTTTGCGCCCCCAGCACCAACTTCTAGAACCTCTAGCGCCATCAGCGCCAGCTGGAAACTTGGCGCCCCTGGCGCCCCAAGCGTGAACTTTCAGAGACTCTCGCACTCCCAGCGCGAACCTGGCGCCCCAGGCGCCACTTTCCAGAAGTGAACCTGGCACCTTGGGCATGGGATTCCAGTGCTTTGGCGCCCTCAGCGCCACAACCCTCACAGGGTTTTCTGCTAAATGTTCCCTTTTGGGAAAGACTAAGGCATGATTAAATTTCTTAATCACAGGGCTTAAAATTCAAGGTCTTACATGTAACCTCCGAGAATAGGGTTCAACCGCGACGGGACCACCTATCTCTTGGTCTTAAGGGATCATCATCACCCTTTATGTGAGCAAACCAAACTAGGAGGTGTGCTCTTCTCCTAGGGAGGTCCATATCTATCTAGCTGGCCAGAAGATCTATACAACAATTATCCATACATTCAAGCATAGAAGCATGCATATATATCATTATGAGAAAGCAACAACCAATTCAATGCATGCATCATGAATGCAACCATCACTCCCTTCGAGTATGGTGGAACACAGCAGTGGGAAACATTCCCAAGAAACCAAGAACATACCTGGCAAAGCCGTGCTCTGCGGTTCAATCCCAGAAAGGTGGTCTACGCCACTAACACCCGCGATGTCACGCCCTATACAAGGCATAACAAGCTCAAATCAAAACTAATACAACCACACAAGGCATAAACCTCTGAGTCATCTACCTTAAAGTTATCAAAGCTAAACAAATCACTAGACAACGCATGGACCCTCAGTGGTCTATCTCGGCCTAGCCAAGGCACTAGAGTCTCCACAAGACTCGGTACAAGCCAAAACAAAGAGCTCAAAGCACTATACAGGCCAAATATTCAAGATTATATAACGTGGCTTGAACGGTTTCTTCCACACAAAACACCGTTCCTAAAGGCTCTCAAGCACATAAAAACCATTATCAAGACTCATGCATGTTGTACCATAAACAAATAACCCAACATACTAGTTTGAAAGCTAACATTTGAAAGCTAATCCTTCATCACAACAACATTCTAAACATACTTTTCTAAAGGACCCAAGACTAATTTCAACTCAAAAGGGTCACTATTCATCCCAAAATCAATCTCACAAATTTAACGGTAAAACTCGAGTTTCTTACCTCTAAGATGACAAGGAAGGCAAAAGAACTACTTCCCCAAGCTTGGGTGTCCGTGACTTGCCTCCTTTCCTCGCCGAACTCGAGTTTTTCAAAGTTCCCTAGAGAAAGGGATTTCTCCGTTTGAAGCTTTTTAGGGGAAAGTGATGAAGGATTCTAGCTCACAAGAGGGTTCCCTACAAGTTTCATGTTTGAAGGGAAGTGTTTGGGTCGAAGATTGACGACTTATGAAGCTCTAAGGCTCATCAATGGCTGCCAAGGGTCAGAGGAAGAAGAAGAAAGGGTTTTTCCCTTCAAAAACGCGTAAATGACCCTTATATACCTGACCTGCCCGAGCTTCCATGCTGTCGGCGCCACTCTGGCGCTACCGGCGCCAATTCCCAGTGCATCTGGCGCTGATGGCGCCACTCTGGTGCTACTGGCGCCAGATTCCAGTGAGAAATGGCCTTCTGCTGCAATTTCACGCTCCCAGCGCCACTTCCATGCTACCAACGCCACTCCCACGCTACTGGCTTGAGATTTTTTTTTTAGGACCAAGGGTTATTATACGCGATTTGTTAGATATAGGGGGAGCTAGAAGAGGATCAAGACAAGGATGAAGCCATGTGACTTAAATAGATTTTAGCTTTTTACATGCCATTCAATTGAAGGCATTTGTAATTTGTCAAGTTGTTTAAGAGCCTCATCTTATGATCCTTTGCATTGCATAAACATGATCATTATCATGCATACATGATCTGTGAAAAGCATAAAGGTTTTCAAGTTTTCATAAAGAAGAAAATTTCTCATGGTTAAGTTTTGGAAAATCACATTGTGCACTGACTTAATCGATTACCAGCATTGATAATCTATTACTTAAGCCATGAAGAACTAATTAATCGATTACGAGGAAATGGTAATCGATTATAGAGTACAAAACACAAAATATGTCTCCTTGGGTTAATCGATTACCATCTAATCATAATTGATTACATTAACATGTTTTGAAACAAAGACTGTCTGTGATAATCGATTACAAGCCATTTTAATCGATTACATTGTTCATATATATTTTTCAGAAAGAGATAAGAACACTTTAATTGATTATTTTGGATATTAATCGACTACATTAGTTAATATAATCGATTACATGGACAATTTAATCGATTACATGCAGTTAAATATGTTTTCTATAAAAAGTTGATGGGTCTTTTGTTTTAGACATAACTTGATTTTGCGAATTTACAATCACTTTCAAAAGCCCTCACATTCTGATAAAAGATATTTTGCGTTACATTGATCTTGTTTCAAAACCCAGAACTCTTGCATCATTGATCATGTTGGTTTGAACAAGATTTGACAAGAGTTTTTCAAAGAGAGTTGATTCCAAGAATTGCATTCATTCAAGCTGAGTTTGTTTGGTAAAATTCACTCACTCATATTGTGAGGATCATGAGGTTGGATCTCTCTTAAACTCTTGCTGTGATTTGATTGTTTACCTTTGTTACTTGTAAGTTGTTAGATTAAAGAGGTTCTTTAAAGCTTTTCTAGAGTAGTGTTCTCTAGAGGGAAGAATAGAGAAGGGTTCTCTAGTTCTTGATCATTAGAAGTCTGAAGGGGTTTTAGATTTCATTTCTTTATCTAGGGTTGATAAAGATGATCACTTGTAGCTTGTAAAGAATATATTTTGATATAGTGGAACTTTAGCCAAGGTTTGGTTAGAAGAAACTGGATGTAGCTTCTTTTTTGAGGAATGAACCAGTATAGATTTGGTGTTCTCTTAATTGTTATTTTGCTGTCTTAATTTGCTCATCTTGTGGTTAATCTTTTGAGATCAACTGATAGATTTTCTGCTAATGCTTGAAGTGAAGGGTGAATCTTTATTGATTGAAAGTTTCAGTTTTAAGAAGGGTGAACTTGTGATACGATCTTTAATCCGCTGCTAGTTTTCAAAGAAATTTTTAAAGTCCTTGTTTTAACCAATTCACCCCTTCTTGGTTAATTATGTGTGTTCATATTGTTTTGACGATTGGTGGCAAAAGGCTATAGTAAACTAGCAGGAATCCTTTATGAGGTACTTGCTCCTGTTGCTCGCTTGGAAACTATTATACTAATTATTTCTTTTGGCAGCTCACAACAAGTGGAGCATACACCAAATGGATGTAAAGTTAGCATTTTTTAATGGATTACTTGAAGAAGTGTACATCGAGCAATCGATAGGGTATGAGGTCAAAGGACAAGAGGACAAAGTATTGAAGAACTCCCTTTGGTTAGCTTTAGAGGACCCATGACAAGAGCTAGAACTTAAGCCCTTCAAAACTACATCCAAGCTAACTTGTATCTTTTGTACAAGCATGAAGAGGCGCACTAGCTCAAAACAAACACAAAATAGTCTATGGTAATCGATTACTAGTTATCTATAATCGATTACCAAGGCACTTTCTAAAATAGTGTCTGTCTGTTGTAATAGATTACCAGATATCTGTAATTGATTACTTAAGCATTTGCATTATGTAGAAAACTCTATTTTAATCGATTACAAGGATGAATTAATCAATTACTTCAGCATTAAAACTGCACTGCACGTGTTGGGTAAGCCAAAAGTCACTTTAGGAGAAGCTTGCATTTCAAGCTTTATTTGTTTGGGCTTCATTAAGTTTGCATTACAAGCTTCATTTCATGCACATTTAGCTTGTAACTTCATGGCCTATATAAGCTGTCCCAAAACTGAATGTAACTAACTTTGTTCATAATTTGCAAATCTGAAATTTGTGTGAGAGTTTCTCTCTTGTTCTTGTTCAAGAACCTCTTGGATCTTACTAATGACTTCTCAATGCTATTGTGGTGATTCTTTCTAGAATTATTGGAGAGCTTCTCCGTGGTGTCTTCCACCTTCATCCCTAACCTTTCTTCCATCTTCCATTGCTGCCATTAAAGCTTCCTTCCAGCCCATGCATTTCACATGAAAGGAGGACAACTTGTGTGTTTTTGAAGTTTGCTTAAAGATTGAGTTTCATTGCAAGGTAGATTTGGGAAAACTAATGGCTAATGGGTTCAGCCATACATCAAGTGGTATCTAGAGCCTAATCCTTGTGGAATTCTTCTTCAAGTTTAGTTTTTAAAAGTTCTTCAAAGGTAAAAAAAAAAAAAACTGCACCAGTTTTGAAAATTAAAATCTTCTTCAATTCCTTGTGTTGTTGTGTTTTTTGTGAAAAGCTTGATGGTGTTGGGCTTGTTGTGTGTTCTGCCACATAACCTAGTGTTTTCTTAAAGTTTCATGTCTTCATGTTCTTCATGTATTCTTGATATTTTTCTAATTTTCTAGTCTTGATTCTTGTCAATTTTTGTTAGCAGTGTTTTTTGTGTTGTATGACCACTTGTTTTGATTCTACTCTCATGCCTAAACTGAATGAGTTGTTAGAAGCAAATTTTACAATTGTTATACATCATATTTTCGTGAATCATTAAATTTCTTCAAGAATTTTTGAACTTGTGCAAAAGAAAAACAAAGGCTTACAAAAAAGTTGTGAAAAAAACAAAAGAAGACCAAGGAGAAACATTTTGGTTCAGCCAAAGAAATTATTCATTGGTGGCTGGAAAAAGTGAAAGAAAAATAGAATTTAGAAGCAAATTAAAGTTACAAAAGCTACAAGTTCAAATTTCCTTTGAACCACAAAATTAAGTGAACTTGTATGACATGCAAATTTGATGAAATTTGGCTTTTAGCAATTAAATATGCTTGGTATATCCTCCTTGTGCAGTTTGGTACAACCCATATATGTCCTTGAGTTGTCTCATTAAATTCCAATTAGAGTTGTGCTTTTCTAAAATTTTTGCTTTTGTTTCTTGTCTCTTAAAAATTCCTTGGTTTTGTCTTAGAGTTTTCTTGTTCTTGGACTCTTGAGTCTAGCCTAAAATTGTTTCCTATTTCACTATAGTAAAGAAGCTTGATTTGATTAGAAGTTTTTGCTTAAGAACTATAGAGAGGAACAAGAGTGAAAAAAGGAAAGAGAGAACATTATAGAAAGAGTCTAGATAAAGTGCGCAAACACGAGTGAGAGTGACAAATACTTAGAGAGTGGTGAGAAATTTTCTTATATACTTGTGTTTTTGCTAACCATTTCTTTTGAAGGATGAGTTCAGTAGGAGATGAGGTTTTGTCACCTAGGACCTCTAGGTTGATGAAAGCCATTTCAAAATAAATGGAAGACTTGCAAACCAAAATGGATGCAAGGATTGACGAGATACAAAGGGAGACCCAAAGAAGGAGTCATCCAATGGGTAGTATGGATGGAGAGGCTCATAGTGGTAGGAGGTTGAGTGAGTATGCTTTCTCTCATGGAGGAAATTATGAAGATGAGAGGAATGAGAGGGAGGATTGGAGAGAAAATAATAGAATAGAAAATAATGATAGAAGATAAAATAGGAGACATAATCCTAGGAGGCAAAATAGAGATGAGGAAGATTGGAGGGTGAGAAGAGAAGAAAGAGAAGGGAGGAATGGAGGATTGAATGAAGTGAGAATAAAAATTCCAAAGTTCCTTGGCAATAATGATCCCGAAGAGTACTTTGAGTGGGAGATGAAAGTAGAACAAATTTTCTCATGCCAACAAATTGATGAAGAAAAGAAAGTGACTCTAGCAACTTTAGAATTTGGTGGCTATGTTTTGGTGTGGTGGAACCAAATTCAAATGGACATAGGGAGGTTGAGGAGACAAAGAGTAAATTGTTGATACATCAAATCCTTTATTTTTTTCGAAGATTCTTCATTCTCATTTGTGATCTTTTGAAAGATCACCCAAACAAAATTAGTGCCTTTGTCCTTATCATTTATTTTTCTGAATTACAGTCTACTCTGATGATCAATGGTGGGGTGTTGATGATGTTGATTGTGACAATGGGGTTTCATCTAACGATATAACTCATGGATAATTATGCAAGTGTCATTTTTCAAGTCTGGAAGTTTCTTACGAGTTTTATAATTGGTATGCAAGGATGCATGGATTCACCCCTTGTAAAGGAAAGATATAAAGAAATAACAAAGGAGAGCATGTGCAACAAACATTGATGTGTCATAGACAAGGTTGGTGTGAAGATAGGGGTTTAAGCTTGGCAAGTCATAACGTTGGATTGTAAAATCAGAAAGTAGATGTGGGTGTACGGTCAGATTTCGAGTGCATTTGAAAATTTACTCAAAATGTTGGATTGTAAAATTTTTTGAAGATGACCACACTCATGATCCAGTTTAAGTGATGTTTGTTGGGATGATGGTTGTACTAGGAGAATGACTCGTGGTGATGTAATGCAAATGAATAACTTGAGGAAAGTTGATATTAATAGGCCAAACATATTTAATTCATTTGCTCATTAGTCGGGAGGTTGAAAGAGTAAGGTTTGGAAAGAAGAACATGTACAATGAGATTGAGAAACAAAGGCGCCAACAAGGCGGTGAAGTGGAATATGCTTTATGTATTTGTGAAAGTTATCATTGAATGAACCCTTAATGCTTGTTCAGCACACAGAGGACGAAGAAGGAAAGCTGCAACATTTGTTTTGGTGTGATGGGACTAGTCAATTGGATCATGAAGTGCTTGGCGATGTTCTTGCTTTTGATGCCACATATGGTAAAAACAAGTATCGATATCCAATGGTTGTTTTTTCTGGTATGGACAATCATAATCGAACAATCATCTTTGCAAGTGCGGTTGTTTCAAATGAAACAAAAGAGACATATGTTTGGCTCCTTGAGCAACTTATGGAAGTTATGAAAGACAAGTTGCCATCATTAGTTATAACCAATGGAGATTTAGCAATGAGGAATGTGATAATTTTCCTAATGCTCACCATCGCCTTTGTGCTTGCCATTTGCGTCGCAATGCAAAAAGTAACACAAACAATCAAGTCTTTGTTTCATGGTTGCCAATGAAAATAATAGGAATACTTCAATACAACCAAAAGGGGGGGTTAATTGGTTGAACCTTGGTATTTAAAAATTTTCAATCAGAGTTTCCACAGGATCTTTATCACTTTAAAAATTGTTTTGAAACCAAGAATCTTATATTCAATCAAATTCCTCTGTCAAGAAAATCAATAGACAACTGAAATCTTTTTGTGCAAATAATTTGATTCACAAACCAAAGCAATAAAGAGATGAAGAGATTAGAATAAAGATAAGCCATAATTTTTATACTGGTTCACTTCAAACACTATGAAGCTACATCCAGTTCTTCCACTCAACACTAGAATGGAGTTCCACTATTGCAAATTAATGTTCTTACAAGATATTACAAGCCTCTCTTTATCAACCCTAGATAAAGTTCAGAAATCTAAAACACTATTAGATTCTTAGAGACCAACCCAACTGAGAACACTACTCAG
>PYAF01003596.1:19158-36709 GCA_007407185.1 Glycine tomentella
ACTTCAAACACTATGAAGCTACATCCAGTTCTTCCACTCAACACTAGAATGGAGTTCCACTATTGCAAATTAATGTTCTTACAAGATATTACAAGCCTCTCTTTATCAACCCTAGATAAAGTTCAGAAATCTAAAACACTATTAGATTCTTAGAGACCAACCCAACTGAGAACACTACTCAGCAACCCCTAGAGAAACATTATCTCTAGTTATCATGCAAGAAACCCATTTACAATAAGCCAATCTTTACAAAAATCAAATAATAGATTTACATCCACAAAGAATAAGGAACGAATTCACCTGATAATCCAATGAACAAAATGCATATGTATGATTCACCAGGTTGAAAGAATGAATAACAGATTCAATGCATCCCTTTCCTTACTCTTTGAAACTCAATAATGCTTCACTCATCAAATCAAAAACCCATATGAATTTTGGTGAAGCCAAGACATTTTTGAACTTAGAAAACTCACTAAAGAAAGCTCATGAATGTTTGTGATTGCCCAGAATTCGAATTTCTCAACTCTTAAAATCACAGAGCAATGGGTTCTATTTATAACAGCTTTCTAACTGAAAATAATCGATTAAACACGCTCCTGTAATCGATTATTTCGCATATGTAATCGATTACTGAATTTGGTAATCAATTAAGACAGACAAACCAATATTTTCAAATGTACTATGTAATCGATTAAAACAATATGTAATCGATTAAATCAGCAAAACATGTTAGTCATAGGCATGATACGTAATTGATTATGAACTTCTGTAATCGATTAAGACAGGAAGTATGTTATTTCAATTTTAGCCTAGGTAATCGATTACATTGTTCTTGATTTGTTTTCCAGAAGCCACGAAGAACAAAATAATCGATGCCAACATATCTGTAATCTATTAAAACAGGAAAACTTCATTTTTCCAAAAACTTGATTTTAATTTGCCTCAATTATTAATTGCTTTTGTATTGGCCCTCGTTCTAACAATCCTAAATGAATGATTATGCATGATATGCACATTGGATTATCAGATAACACATCTTCCCTTTTTCATGAATCAAATTGATCTTCAAGCTTCTAAGACACTTTTGAAATGAGGCATGTTGAAAGCACAAAACTCCAAAGCTTGATTCCTTGTCCATCCTTTCATGACTCCTCTTGAATCAACAGCCAACTCTCATGATGGGTGACTATGACATTGAAGACTTCAAACACAAATGGTTTGCAATGGTTTAAGAGTTTGGTTTGGTTCACAATAATTGGGTTGTTTCACATTATCTGTCAGTAGGTGTATTCATGTGTTCTTGTCAAAAAATGCAATCTTTTGGAATTCCATGTGGTCATATAATTTGTGTGTTGGTCAAACATAACATAGATGACTTGTCGTCATCTCTTCTATCATATAGATGGAGTCAGGTTGCCAAGGATAGGCACAAAGCTCACAATATATCTAGTTCAAAGTTTTTGGATTCTCATATTGTTGGAAGATATGTTTGGTTGGTTGAGTCATGCAAGGAAATGTGTTGCTTTGCTTCACAAAGTGTTGAGGATTTCAATGATGTTAAAGAGAAGGTAAGTTAGGAAGTCAAATATTTGAAAGATAATAATGAGAATGTGGGTTTAAATGATGATAAAAAAATGAACAAAGCAATATGCCTTTTGGGAATCCATCGACTTCAACACCTAACCGACACATTGCACCCACCACAATCGGGGGAGGTTCAGTCTTAATATCAAAGAGAAGAACTAGGTGTAGTACTTGTAGGGTGCCTAGTCACAACAAATTAACTTTCTTGTCACTTGTGTCTAACTACGATTGTAACATCCCAATCTTCTTAGATTGGAAAGTTCTATGTAAAAATTGTATGTGTTTGATTAATATGCATTGTAGTAGTATTATTCTTAGTGTAATCATGTATATAAGATATAAAACCATCATTAGACAGTTAGGTGACCTTGATAGAAGTCCTGGGTCTAGGGATCAAAGGTCTAGATACAGAGAACCCTTAAACCCTTAGTCAAACCTGTAGTCAACTACAGTTTAGAAAGTCAAAGTAAGGAGATCCTTCGTTAATGACAATTTAGTAATTAAAGGCTTTTAGGCTAGTCAGAGAGATTCAGATTAACTAATGGAAGTTTAGAAAAAAGAATGTGTCTAGATGTGAGAAACTATTAGTTTAAATAATTGAAAAGGAGGAAGTTTATTTTCTCGTTCACTTTAATTATTTTTTCTCAAGATTAATAAATGAACTTATCACTGTAGAATTAATTTATAAGTTAGAATTAATTAGGGACTAATTGAGATCTTAAGTCCTTAAGTGTAGTTAGTTTGAATAGGAAAAAGTGTAACGACCCGCCTCGTCGCTACTGTATCATCTACTCTTACCACACAAGATTTAACTTTTAATGAAAACTTCATTAAATTGATTATGAAAATGGTAGTAAGTTTTTCGCGATAATACAATTATTATAGACACGATACAATTACATAATTGAATACACATGTATGCATATATTGAACCGGTACATATCATTTACATATCAACACTTAATTTGATTTTACATATATTTACACCTAGAATCTTACATGGCCAACAAAAGAGAATCGAAAAACTAACTAAGAAAGAGTTGATTAACAAAACACAAATCTTTTCGAAAAAGAATTCCAACGTCATCACGTCAGCTTGGCGGCTCCAACAAAAAGAATCTCCCTCCAAGGTCGCCTACTGTTAGGAATTTTTATGGCAAGCGCACCGTTTTATTGTTGCAAGTTTACAAATTTGTAAAAGTTCGTCTCCACAGGGATTTGAGTTTACGTCGGTTGGTTTAAATTGTTACCAGTTTAGTAGTTATATACAGATGATAAAAATGGAGATTCATTTTGTTGTTTTGTTTGTTTATGTAAAGTAAAGATTACGGAAAACAAATAAATGATTACGGAAAATAAATAAACGAGTACAAGTCAAGGAAGTGTAGGATTGGATTTCGTCTTTCTTATCCCTTTAATTAATTTTACCTATGCATTTTCTATTCTTAATGCCGCACACGTTTAAATAACCCTAATTCGATTCCTCGCAATTAAAGTCCTAAGGATATTTTACTAAATATCGATTCCTCGCATATTTAATTAAATACCCTAGCATTAAGATCTTATTCACGTGCTTAATGCAATCAAAACGTTAAGCCCTATTCCTAGCAACGTAACGTAGTGAGTGATTTAATTCAGTTCAAACCCTAAATTTACTTTCCAGTCGCCTTTAGGGTTAAATTCATGAAACTAATGATCAATTAGAATCAAGCGTTAAGCGTAGAATAAAATCACCAATAAGGAATAGAACAATGCATAAATAATTAAAAGATCATACGGATAAGAAGAGTACGTCCAATCCTTAGAGAAGTTTAAGCGAACATTGGCAGAACCTCCTCAAGAGAACCACTGACTAGACTCATCATCGATCCTCTTTTTGGCAGAATCTCCTTATATAATTCACTCTTCCTCACTCCCCTAAGCTTCTACCCTCACTTAGGAACTAAAACAAGCTAGAAATGGAACAAGTAGGTGAATTGGAGTGGAAAGAATGCCTCATGCTCCAAAATCCGTCCATATATATAGGTTTTGTGGACCTGGCTGCTTTGGTCACCCAGGCCACCATTTCTTTCAAAAATTGGGCGCCTGGGCGAGCTAAAAATGCTTTCTTGGAACTTGTTACTCGCCCAGGCGAGTGAAATAGGCATAGAATGGCTGCTTGGGCGAGCTTAAAGCTTAGTCATGAAGAAATCCTTGGGCCTTGGTGCTTTTTGGGCCTGGAATGCTGTTGGGACTTCATTCTTTGCTTAGTTCACTCCCTGCTCTTGGTTTTTGCAAGCTTGGTTCTTCCGTAACCTTCAAACCTAGCAAAATTGAATCATTCGATTGGACGAAATCTTTTCAAAATATGAAAGCATGACTTACCTTTATATAATCATCAATTGACTAGGTTTCTAGGGTTAACTTGTGAATAAATCAAACAAAATAACGGATAAGTGCCATATTTGAATCCTATTTTTACTAAAATGTGGCACTTATCACCTACTGCTACTCATCTGCTCCCACGAACGAAAGTTCGCGATCATCACAGGTACCAACCACACGGTACAACAAATGCAAGGGTTAGTTTATTATATAAAACCAACAAGCATCAGATAACAACAATTGGAAAGGAAGCAACATTAACAACCACTATCATTACCACAAGTCCATCAGTCTAATACACACTCGACAAACTAATCATCCAATGCATTTCACAACTCAAACAATCATGCATAGAATGATGCATGTACCTGACTCATCTATCAGCATGCAATGTGGTACCATCCTCATAGAAATAGCCTCTCTCATGAAAATGATGCAGTAGCTCGTCGAGGTCACCCTGTCATGCACTGGTCGCTCCCCTCCATGGTGATCAGCCCTGAGTCACAAGGGAGTTCCAAACAGAGTGATGCACCCTAGTACCCCCGTACTTACTGCCACCATTCTATTTCCATCCATGAAATATGAAGTATGAATATGGGCACCATCAATGCAATGACCAGGGATAGATAGGGACCGAAATTTTAACAATCCATTTCTTTCTTGGGGTGCTTAAAATTCGTAAACCCACCCTCGCAAGGTTATCCAGTCATGCACCCCCCATGTACATACATAACATCACCGATACACTGACCATGGATAGATAGGAACCGGAATTTTAAACAATCCCATTCTCTCTTAGGATGTTTAAAAAATTCGTAAACCCACCCTCGCAAGGTTATCCGATCGGTCAATGTACCCAACGTGGACATACACAATATACAACCATAGGCACCATCAATGTATGACCTGGCTAGGAACAAATCCTTCCTCGCAAGGGTAACCTGTCATACACCTCAATGGGTATCCATGTATATCCGCACACAATGACATTGTTCACATCAACATTATCTCTCATCAATGTCAATATCAACTTCAACATCATATCATCTCAATATCATCATCATGCATATCAATATTATCTCATTTCGACATCATTAATCACGTCAATGACATTTCAATTTCAATATCATCAACAACATCACAAGCAATCACATATCACATCTATACATAAAACTTATGCCTGAGATTCACATTTCCCAGGTCTTCAGACAATCCAAATTTCATACATTCACAATTTATCATATCACAAAACTGATATTTTTAGGAAAATTCTAAATTAAAGAGGAGGACTACAATATACAAAACACACTCTTATGCCCATTTAAAAATTTAAAAAAGAATTAAATAGGAAAACATATTATAAAATTTTGGGCAGAGTCTCCTCTGTAATTAAGACTTTTCCCAAAAATCCAATCATTACAACAACAATATCATTCACAATTTTATCCATCAACAAGCCAATTTATCGCATCTCATTAGTTAAAAACAATTTTTCTTGAAAACGAGCACACACAGGAACAAACACACATCAATCATAAATACATCACATCCCATTAGTTAAAAACATAGTTTTTCTTAAAAACCAACACACAGTAGGGACAAGCAGATATCCTCATAGTTGGACTCCCTGGTCCCCAACTATGGTACCAAAATTATAACCAAATAATAAACTCCCCTTACCTATCTATATCCCTCTGTTAGCTCCTTGAAACGTCATTTTGGGATCTCTCAAGTTCACGTGTTGTGGCCTAAACGTAGAGCTCTATATACCAAATTGAAGATAATTTAGTATAGATTTCCAAGGTAAGATCAATATTAACATTTGGGGTCAAATACCCACTCAAATTCAAAAAAGGGCTAAAAGGGTGTTTTAGGAGTCCACATCTAAAGACATTTTGAAATTCCGATCACACCAATGTGACCAGGGTTCAATAAGGATCACATAAATGACATCAATTTCATAAAAAGGAGACTTTTACAACATCTCATTTTCAAAGGGTTTTCAAAGGAAGTATAGAAACAACCAATAACGTTACCCGAATCACAAGAGACATCAAGAGAGACTTAAACTAGCTAGAAGAAGACAAAGGAAACTAAGATTACCTCAAGCAAACCAAGAAAGGAGGATTAGGAGCTCCATTATCTATCGAAACTTTGAGAAGAGTTTCGAAGATTCTGCTCTGATTAAAGGGTTCTTCTCCCTACCGGGGTCTCATGGCAAGCAACGGCGGCCCGTGGTTGTCTCCGGTGGCTGTGGGTGGTGGAGGAGGGTAGTGGGGGAGCTTGGGGCTGTTTGGAGGAGGAAAAACCTCCATTTTTGTGACTTGGAAGCTTAAATACGTACTCAGCACCGCCTCCACTCGCCCAGGCTAGCAAAAATACCTGCAAAACTCACCTGGGCGAGCTGACCCTACTCTAGAATTTTCTGCCTCAGTGAAAAATTAATTTCTCACGTTACAGACATTATTTGGACAATCCCAGTAGTCAAATGTTAGATATATGGGCTAGGAAGCTATAATGATGATTTTACTAAAACAGGTTTTCGGGTCAAACTCGGAATCACACAATTCAACGCAACTCAAACAAACTCCGCATAACTTGACACCTACACAAAGCAATTGCACATGGAGAATCCACATAATATTTCAACTAATTATAAACTAATCAAATAGTCAAATAACAAAAGAAATAAATCGAACATATATTTTCGGTTATTGAAATTTCAGGGCATTACAAAAAGGAAGGGGAAAACCAAGGGGACCCACATGTGGGGGCTGATAAGTGCCATATTTCAGTCAAATTATTGATTCAATGATGGTACTTATCTTTTGATTCTAGTAATTTTGTTTATAAACTTGCCCTAAAACCTAGTTGTTTTGTATCTATTACTTGTATTAATGTTGTTTTTCATATTTTAGAAGATTAATCCAATCATATTTTGTATTTTGATAGGTTCCAAGGATTCCGAACAAGCAAAGCAAGCAAGAAGGGCTTAAAAGATTAAACTTTGGAGGTGTTACAAGCAAAATGGCCCAAAAACTCATCCAGGCCCAAAGCTTTCTTCAGGACTATGTCTTTAACTCTCCCAGGCGAGCGTCCCTAGTGCAATTCACTCTCCCAGCGGAGCTGCAAGTTCCAAGAAGATAGAGTTTAGCTCACATTAGTCGAAGCATTGGAGGAGATGAGTAAATCTGAAGAATAAGATAGTTTAGATTATCTCCAACAATCAGATGCTTTCAAGAAATTTCCTTAACAACAGTTTATCTTTGAGGAATTGTCAGAGGAAGTGAAAGATCAAGAATCATAGATAAAGGTAAACGCAGTACCTCCATATGCTAACAATGCTTTCCTTGCAGGGAATTTAAAGAAACTAGTTATCAGCAACACAAGTCCAAAAGAAAAGAAACTGGTAAAAATATTGGAGGAAAATACAAAAGCCAAGGGCTCATCCATATTGTCAAATTGCTGGGAGCCGAAATCATAACAAAGGCGTCCAGCTGATATGACGTTAAAGAAGCGCTCCTGGGAGGCAGCCCAGTGTTTTTAAATTTTGTCTTTATTTGTTTTATTTGTGTCTTATGTTATATGTTTTTTTAAAAGTTTATGTCTTATCTGCTTTATTAGAACTTGGATATAGGTCCATTTTGTTAGGAGAAGGTAAATCAGGTGAGGATGAAGAATGTGGCAGATCTCGTTGATTATCTGAATGAAGGACACTGAACTCCTCAGCCATGATCTTCAAAAATCTGTGACATTGTTTTTATATTCCTTTACCGCTTTGTAGTTTAAATTCAAATACTTTGTTTATTTAGTATGTTTGATGTTTGCTTGAATACTTGTGTGCATTTATGATTCTTTTTGGTATTGCACACTTTGATTGCACACAAAGGTTTCTCTCTTTTTGGAAAGTACACATTTTGATTAATTTTTTTGTTTTTATAAATCTTTTTGGGACTTAACTGACTTACATGTTTTGAAAAGAATCAATAGATAAATATTTTGAAACTTACTTTTTGTATTAGATAAGAACACCACAAAATGAATTTTGGAAACTTTGAGAATGAAAAACAAGAAATGGGTTTTTCAAAATACCAAATGAAGGCAAGACTTTTTACATGGAGTTGATAAATAACATCTTTCGAAACATTGATTTGATTTGAACATGAAAACATATCGTAAGCCTTAGTGAGTGTGTGCATCCACATAAATTATATAAGAGTGTCCTCACCGATATGATCTATAGTTGATTTTGCATAAATTTCTAATTGTCATAACATATGATGCATGGATATGATTTAGGCCATCTTTCTTTTTGAACAAATTTTAAGCCACTGGCCAAAAAGCTATCCCAACATACATAATGATTTATCATTTGCAAGCCCTTTTGAGCCAAACACTTGATATTTTCTTGTTACAAACAAAACGACCCAAAAACTCATCCAGGCCCAAAGCTTTCTTTTGGACTAAGTCTTTAACTCGCCCAGGCGAGCGTCCCTAGTGCAATTCACTCTCCCAGCAGAGCTGCAAGTTCCAAGAAGATAGAGTTTAGCTCACCCAAGCGAGCAAACATAGGCAAATTGCGAGTGAAGTAGGCAGAGGGAGAAATCTATAAATAGGCCACGAATTTGGAGCATTCATCATCCAATTTTCATTTTCCTTTACTTCTTACCTTGTTTCTTAGGTTAAGTAGCTTAAATATTAGTAGTAGGGAGATTAGGGAAGTGAGGATTAGTGTGGAGACTCTGCGGAAAGAAGCAGTGATGGGGCCCTTCATCAAATCTTCCCTTAAGGAGGTGCTCTCCGCAATGGTTGGCTAGCTTCTCTTCAGGATTGGATGTAATCTTCTTACCCCTATGTCTTTCTTTTAATATTTATTTATGCATGAATAGTTTCTATTCCTTATTGGTAATTTCATTATGTCCTTAATGCTTGATTCTACTTGATCACTAGTTTCATGAATTTAAATCTTAAGTGAGACTGGAAAGTAATCTTAGGGTTTGAACTGAATGATTTTACTCATTACTTTACGTTGATAGGAATAAAGCATAACGTTTTGATTGCCAATAGCACGTGATTATGATTATAATGCTGGGGTATTTACTTCATATGCGAGGGATCGATATTCAGTAGATATCCTTAGAATTCTCGAATGTGAGGGATCGATTCGGGGTGAAATAACGTGTGCATCAATAAGGATATAAAATGGTTTATGCATGGTAAAGTTAAATGAATACTAAGGGTATGAATGATGAAATTCAATCCCACTTTCTCATAAATATATTTCATTTTACTAATTCCATAATTTTTCGTTACTTTCGTAATCAAATGAAATTTTGCCTATCCTTATTGTACATAACTATTGAACTGTCAAATTATATTTGGGTTGACTGAGTAGCTCAAGTTCCTGTGGAGACAAACTTTTGATAAATTTTGTAACTTACAACGACAAATCGGTACGCTTGCCGAGAGTCTAACAGGGGCCCTCTAATCCTAACTCTCCCTCTATAAAAGAGAAAGCAAACCCCCCCATTCTTGTTGTGTGTTTGCTGGCCAAGGAGAGAGAAATGAGTTCTTTGCTTTTTCTTTCTGCTCTTCCTCCATTGTTGGAAGCTCAAGTCTTTGGAGGTGTAGCTGAGTCTCTCTTCTCATGCTCATCTCCATTTCCTTCTCCTATTGAAGCTAAAGTTCTTATTATCTTCCCTTTGCATTCTCCATGTTCATCTTTAGAAGAAAAATCAAGATCCTAGCTCAACGGACATTCACTTCCTTGCTTCCTTGAGTCAACAAATATGTAAGGGAGCAGTATTCAATTTCTTAGGACCTATGCTATGTTGCTAGGCATTTGAACTTCATTTATATAAGGATTTTTGCATGTAGAACCCAAATCCTGTAATCTGGATTTGTGACACTATGTTTCCTAAGAATTTAATTTGTGAATTATGGGTTCAAAATCTAGTTCCTTGACCCTAAAAACCTACGAAAGCATATATGATATGTCTCATTTGGAGTTGTGTAGCCTTGGGAATTTTTTTTGAAGTTAGGGCAAAATATACATTTGTCATTCTCTGTTTTCATTTATTTTGAAATTGGAGTTGGAATTTGTTTATATGGACCTCAAAATTGAGCCTATTAGGTCCAATAACATAGGGTTAGATATAAAATACACCCCATTTGAGTTAGTATAGACTATGGAACCATAATTTCAAGTTTTGTGCTTTTTCGATAAATCCTGCACTGTTTTGAATGAACTGTACATATAGGCTTGATTTCTGTAGATTTTGACCATGGAATTGAGTTTCTCATATTTGAAAACATAGGTTTTGATATAAAATTTGCATGAATTGGATTTCTACAACTCTTGGAATTCACGAAATAAGTTTGTGAACTTTAGAGGTCAAGTGCAGAGCATTTTCGAAATCAGACTAAATGGGAGTGAATTTGGAGATTTTGAGTCCAAAACTGAATTCCTTACATTCAAAAACCTTGAGAAACATATACGTTTTTTCCTAATTGGATTTCTACATCAATGGGAACTTTGACTTTAAAAAGTGGGTAATTAGGCACAATTTTCAAATGAGAAAGTATCTTGTATGTGTAGAATTGCATGGAAAATATGATGTGAATTATGGATTGAATTGCATGCTTTGATTGAGAATTATTATGTGAAATTGATATGATTAAATGTGGTAAGACCAAGTGAGTGTGACCACTTGGAAAGACATGTTGCATGATATGAACTGTTATGATATTGATCATGAACTGTTGTGCTTTGGGATTGGGTCCGGCGATGTCCAACTCTCGGCAAATTTTATTCGAATGTCTTGTGATGAATTAGTATTTTGGATTGATAGTTATGAATATGCAAGTTGTCTTGTCCATTTATAGGGCCATTTGGATGATGACTCTAGAGGAGGAAGAGGATTATTTCCCCTCATCTCTTGTTATGTTTTTGTGTGTGCAATGGATGATACCTACAGTTGGGTGCTTCATGAGGATCGACATGCATTATGAGGAAAGCACAGAAGAATGAGGTAGCGTGATTGTGTTAGAGTTGGAGTGATTGTTGTATCTGAAAATACAATGAACACTCTTCAAATAAACCAAGAGGGGGGTGAATTGGTTTGAAGACAAAATTTAAAAACTTTCTTGAAACTTTATGCGGAATTTGAAATCTGGATTGTATCACTTAAAATCTTTTTCAAACCAGAACTTTTCTTTCAACCAAGATCACCTTTGATATGCTAGTAATGCCAGAAAATATATCTTGTTGATGATAACTTGATTACCCAAACACAATCAATGAGAAATATACAGAAATAGAATAAGAGACTCAACAATTTTATACTGGTTTACCTCACAAACTTGGAAGCTACATCCAGTATCTTCCAACCAACACTAGGTCAGAGTTTCCACTAAATCAAAATATTCTTTACAAGCAATTTACAAAAGGTCTCCCTTGTCAAACCCAGACAAAGAATCAAAATCTAAACCCTATAGATTTCTAAGACCAAGAACCAGAGAACACTACTCTGTTCTACCCTCTAGAGAACCCTTCTCCAGAATGCTTGATAGAATTAAATTGATTTATCACAAAAGAATTACAAAACAAATCATTAAACTCTTAAAAAGAAAGATTCAAGATAGACATAACCCGGGATCCTTCATGTATGAATGAATGAAAATGAAATGGATTACCACACGTTCCAGGTTGAATGAATTCTAATGCTTAGAATAACTATCTTGAAAAACTCTTTTTTTCAACACATCTTCATTAGAAAAACTCAGAAATCTTGATCTTCACAAGATGTGTTTTTCACTCAGAAATCGGTCTCTTGAACTCTTAGAAATCTTAGTATTTTTTTGTGTAATTCGCTCATGTATATTAAATAATTCAAACAAGGTCTATATATAGAAACAGACTCACCAAGCTTTTTATAAAACAGTTTTAACTAACAATAATCGATTAAATTGATGATGTAATCAATTATTATGCTTACGTAATCAATTAAAGCTTCTAAATAATCGATTAAATTGTTCCTCAACTTTCTGGAAAATGTTTATGAACAGAATAATCGATTATTACGACATGTAATCAATTAAAGCAGCAAAGCATTGTTTTCTTTTTGGCTTATGTAATTGATTACAATCCATGGTAATCGATTAAAGCAGCACATCATGTTTTTCTAAATTAGCCTCTGTAATCAATTACGATTAAAGGTAATCGATTAAAGCAACATTGTATGATATTCATTTTACACTAGGTAATCAATTACAAGAACACTGTAATCGATTAATGTGTTCTTCATGACTTTTTCAGATTAAAAACGAAGGCATGTAATTGATTAAAACAATAAGTTTTCCTTTTTCAAAAAACCTTAACCATGAGAACATGTTTTCTTTGTAAATGTAATCATTTTAAGCTTTTTTCCTACATATGAATGCATGTGAATGAATTATGCAATGTAAGTATCACTAGGCTATGTACTTGACCCACTTAGTCAATTACAAATGCCATCAAATGATTGGGCATGTGAAAAGCTAAAACTTCAAGCCATCCTTGCTTCAATCTTCTTGCAGCTTCCTTTTAATCCAACAATCTCCCCCTTTTTGGCTTTGAGCATGCCAAATATCAATTTTCCTATTTGTCTATCTTTTGATTGCATTTGAGGGATGAAGGATTGGAAATTTATACTTGATATCTGAAATCACATTAGCTTTTTGCAAGAACGAGTATGATCAAGTGTTAAGCATTCATTCAAAGTTTCAAATTTACTCCCCCTGAGTTATATGATTTCACATGAATTATAAAGTAATTAGTTCTCCCCCTAACATTATTAATATTATTACGATTATTTCTCCCCCTATTTGGCTTATTAAAGACAAAACAATTACTTCTAGAGAGAATACAAAGAGGTGGGAAATGGAACTTCCAGTAATTCAAAAGAATCATTACATTAATCAGTAGGACAAAAAAAAAAGCATAGTAAACCAAAGAGCACAGCAAATGGAAAGATTCAGAATCATCATGGACAAGCCTAGCCTCTATGTTTTCCAATCTGCATTTCATCTCGTCCATAGATGAATTTGTTTCAGCCATGCGCTTATGATGAAGAGATAGTAGAGCATCCATCTTTTGAATCATGAGTGGTTCAAAATGGCTGTAAAATGGTTGAGAAAGGGCTTCAGCTTCTTCTGCATCATCTCCTTCTTCTTCAGCACCAGCTGTAACGACCCACCACATCGCTACTGCATCTCTACTCTTAACCATAATATTAATGTAACTTCTATTAAAAAGAACACCCCTTTTTAGTTCTCAATGAAACATGTAGTAAAACTTTCGCTAGCACATGGTGACC
Organism: Glycine tomentella; assembly: GCA_007407185.1. Classification (NCBI taxonomy): domain Eukaryota; kingdom Viridiplantae; phylum Streptophyta; class Magnoliopsida; order Fabales; family Fabaceae; genus Glycine; species Glycine tomentella. The sequence continues at coordinate 32,466 of PYAF01003596.1, forward strand.
ATCAACACAGAAAATGTAAGTAATCAAAGGTACGCATAAGGCATTTCAAATATATATATATATAAAACAGAGCATAATTTAATTACAGGTACAAAGGACTTTGTCCAAAATATATCAAGTGTTTTACGAATGAAGCAAAGAATTAAACGTCGGGGTGTAATTAGCAAAACACGAGTATGACTATCAAAGTAAGGGGTACATCTAGTAAAATACAACTTCTGCCCGGGATCTAGTCCATCGACATCCCGGATACTCGGCGGCTCCAACCCAAAAAGCGATCATCTTCCCGGTTACCTACTGCTGTTCATTTGCTCACACAAACACGGTTCGTGATCATTACAGGTACCAAACCACACGATACAACAAAGCAAGGGTAAGTTCATTATGTAAAACAACAAGCAAAAGATAATAGTTAAGGAATACAGTCAAAGTGTTACAATATCACCACAAAAATTCAGGTTTTTCAACATGCAATCAATCAGGAATAGGCATCCGAGAACATTCCACAAGTCGACTTAAATAAAACTGCCTAGCATGATGCATGTTCCTGTCTTAACTCTCAATCATGAAATGTGGTACCATCCTGGAAATAGGTCAAATCCATGGTCCAAATGATAGTTGTAGTTGACGTCGGGGTCACTCTGTTGTGCACAGGACTCACCCCCCCGTGGTTATCAGCCAAACGGGTGTCATAAGGATCTCCCTACAGACGTGGCCCCCCAGTACTTCTCGTACTATTACAGTCAATCATCCTATTTCCGTCATGCAAATAAAATATGTTTCTCATGGGAGCCATCAATGTACGACCCGGAACAAGAACTTCTCGCCCTGGCTAGGATCTCTATACCCTCCCATGTTAATACACACTGCCCCAAACGAGGGCCGCCCCAACACAGGCTACAAACATGTATGTCTTTCATGGGCACCATCAACGTATAGCCCGGCACAAGAACTTCTCGCCCTGTTTAGGATCTCCATACCCTCCCATGTTACATACACACACTGCCCCAAACGAGGGTCGTTCCCACACGGGCTCATCAACACACTGACCGTGGTCCTTGTGAGGTACTCAACACCTTCACAAACAAGGGTGTAACACATGTATACAACTCGACCGACCCCGTCCCGGTACTCAGCACCTTCACGAACACTTCTGCAAAGTGTATTGGGAGTCTTCCAGCTTTAAAATGCCAACTTCACACACATGCACCGGGGGGGTGGGTGGGTTCTTACAACATCAACGCCCCCTTTAAGAACACCACACTAGAACATCATCAATGTCAACACAAAAACCAACCAACGAACATAAAGCGTAACCCATTACATCCACTCAAAGGCATGTTTTCTGGAAAACAACACACATACAAAGACATGCAATCATCGCCATGGTTGGGCTCCCTGGTCCTCAACCATGTTACCTAAGGTTGTTATCAAACATAATAAACTCCCTCACCTAACCAGGAGTTCGTTCACGAGCTTCACGACGTGTTGTCCTAAGCTTGTGTTTTGACCACGAGTTCCTCCTCAACGTCGGGGTTTCGTGGCAGCGACGACGAGTTCAAGGTGGTACAGAAAGGTTGAGGGAGAAAGGGTTCTAGATGTGAGTTTTAGAGAGAGAACAGAGAAAAGCAATTGGAAAGCGCAAAGAAGAGGGAGACAAATACGTTTCCACTTTGTACTTCTGCTCTTAAGTATTCAGCTGACAGGACATGTCAACCATGCATGTACGGGCAACAACCATAGCCAATCAAAGTTGACCTAACACATCCATCATAAAACACGCACACCAAGGTAGAATAGTAACAAACAACACTTATCAAAATAAACCAAATAATCAAGCAACATAATTACACACACATAAACGTCCAGATTAGCAACTTATAGTTCGGGGTGTTACAACTCTCCCACCCTTTTTAGGAATTTCGTCCTCGAAATTACCTGGCGTAAACAAAGCTGGGTAGGCTTCCCGCATCTGGCTTTCAAGTTCCCATGTCGAATCTTCTCCAGATATACCTCCCAAGATTACCTTGACCAGGGGAATTTATTTTCCTCTTATGTGCTTTATCGTCGATCCTCAATCCTCAAAGGCAATGTTTCATACGTCAGATTTTCCTTTACTTGAATATCATCCAATCCGACCACATGAGAAGGATCATGAATGTACTTATGAAGTTGGGACACATGGAATACATTATGGAGATTGGAAAGGGATGGGGGTAAGGTAATTTGGTAGGCGACAGGACCGACTCTATTTAGAATTTGGAAAGGACCAACAAATCGGGTTGAGTTTCCAGGATTTCAATGCTCGGCTGGCCCCGGTCCGTTGGGTGACCCTCAAGAATACATGATCATCGACTTCGAACTCTAGGTTCTTCCTCCTCCTATCATGATAGCTCTTTTGTCTACTTTGGGCCATCCTCATCTTATCCCGGATCAACTTGACCTTCTCGGTCGTTTGTTGTACCACCTCAGGCCCTAACATAAGATTCTCGCCGGGTTCCAACCAACATAAGGGTGTCCTACACCTTCTACCATACAGGGCCTCGTAGGGAGCCATGCCAATGGTAGAGTGAAAACTATTGTTGTACGTGAACTCTATCAAGGGTAGGAAACTATCCCAGCTACCCCCTTGTTCTAGAACACACGCCCTCAAAAAGTCTTCTAGAGACTGAATGGTTCGTTCAGTTTGCCCGTCGGTTTGATGGTGATAGGCCGAACTCAGCCGAAGCAGGGTTCCTAAGGCCTTGTTCAAACTCTCTCAAAATCTAGAAGTGAACCTCGGATCCCGGTCAGATACTATGCTAGAGGGCACACCATGCAACCGGGATAATGTCGCTAATATACAGAGAAGTCAACTTCTCTAAGGAAAATCAAATGTTGTGTTAGATATGATGCAGAGGTTGAGGAAGATCATGAAGAATCAAGTCAAGATTATCTTAAGTTTTGATTTTACATGCCCACTCAAATTGATGGCATATGTACTTTGTTTAAAAGCTTGGTTCAAGAAAGATATAATCTCTCATTCCTCACATAAACTGAATAAGTCATGAATACGTTAGCTCATTAATTCATGATTAGGTAACACACATTCCATGAATCATTTGGCATGACATTAAAGCTTTAAAGTTTTCATAAAAAGTGTTTTTCACTGCTTTAATCGATTACTGGTTACACTTAATCGATTAATTGCTTGGTTACAGAATTGCATTCAAAGATATGAACACTTTAATCGATTACCAAATTCTTGTAATCGATTATATTCAGCTGACTTTGTTAAGTCGTTCTGTGATAATCGATTACGTGACGGATTAATCGATTATATGTCCATCTGCATAATTTTCAGAAGAAAGTTTATCTGGTTTAATTGATTACCAGAGTATTGTAATCGATTAAATAAGCATTGATACGTTTTTCACACTCCCTGTGTTAATCGATTATTTGAGTATTAATCGATTACTTTAGTGCTTCACAAAATCCAGATCCTCTGTGATAATCGATTACGACATGAGTTAATCGATTATTTGTTCTTAAGAATTTTTACAGATTTCACATGAACACTTTAATCGATTATTTTGGAACTTTAATCGATTACATTTGTTAAAATAATCAATTACAATTAGTTAATTCTATTTTTTATAAATAGGTGCAACTCATTAAGTGAGAAGAGACTTTTAGTTTTTCGTAGAAAGCCTTGTAAACACACTCTCAGGAGATTTCAAAAGCAGCAAGGCTCTTTAGAAACATTCATTGATTTGGTTTCAAGAATCATGAAGAATCTCATGTGTTGAGTCATCTTTTCATGATTAGTTGTTGTTAAAGCCTCATTTGTCAAAAAGAAATCATCAAGAAAGATCATGGCATTCATTCTCAGTCTGGTTTGATCATTTAAACTCATTCATTTCACTGAGGATACAAAGGTGATATCTTTCTTGAATCAATTTCTTCGTTGTTTTGTATAGAAATTGTTTGTCTTGTTGGTTGGTTGTTGATTTAACAATTTGTATCTTTAAAGCATTGCTAGATAGGTATCTAGTGGGTAGAACAAAGAGGGGATCTCTGGTTCTTAGATCTTTTGAGAAGTCTATAGGTTTAGATTTTGAATTTTACCTAGGGTGGGTAAAAGAGATCTGTGTTTGCTTGTAAAGATATTCATTTTGTTATAGTGGAAACTCTAATCAAGGTTGATTAGAAGTAAAACTGGATGTAGCCTTCGGGGTTGAGAGGTGAACCAGTATAAATCTTGT
>PYAF01003597.1:6371-25206 GCA_007407185.1 Glycine tomentella
TGATGCTCCAGATCTTGTTTCCTTTGTTATTTGCTTTTATTCTCCTCTTTTGACCTGAAATTGCACAATTGATATTGAAATAAGATAAAATAAAATAATATTAATAAACTAACCAAAACTAAACTAAATCCTAATTATTTAATCAAAACATAAGCTAAAACTATTCTAAAAATAAGATGTGTTTGCAACACATCATATATCATAACACAGGTGTAACAATATAATAGATATACACATATTACATGGTCTGAGAGGGATCATCCACCTAGTGGTATAATCCTCCAAGACTTCATCCAATGCCTAAGGAAGATCATCTGAACAAGTACATTTCCTTAGGGCTTAATCCAATGCCTAAGGAAGATCATCTGAACAGGTACATTCCCTTAAGACCTCATTGGATACCTATGGCAATTCCGAGGGAAGATCATCTGTGATAGGTACATTTCCAACGGAAATCCATAGTACTCTATTATACTGGCCATAGAAAACTCATGAATCAACAACACATCATTATAGTGTATATCATATACATGTTCTCAATAAAACCGTAACACACAATTTCAATACACATGACATACAATAACCATCACCCCCTCAGGGTATGGTGGAACACAAGCAAGGAAAATACTTCCAAGAACAAAGAGCTTACCTGCTCTCAGCGCTATACCGGCTCTCCCGGCTTCGTGGTCACAACCACCAGCAAGATTACTATCACGCCCTCTAAACTGTCGAGGAAGGATGGAGGATCGCTTCTCTAAGCTCTGACATCCTTGAATCGCCTTCTATCTCCTCCAAAACTCAGTTTTCAAAGTTCCCTAGGGAACGAGATTTCTTCATTTTATGGTTTTCTCTAAGGATTGAAGCTGGAATCTAGCTCATAAAGGGATTCTAATCAACTTTCTAGTTGAGTAGGAAGTGTTTAGATGAAGTATGATGAAGATATGAAGCTTTTCTAAGCTTCAATGGCAGAAACATAGGGAGGAAGAAGAAAAGGAAGCTTTTTTTTTGCAATCAAGGTTATTATATGATCCTTGTTGAACCCTGGTCACCTTGGTGTGATCGGAATTTCAAAATAATGTCTTTTAATGTGGACTCCCAAAACACCATTTTAGTCTCTTTTTAAATTTGAGTGGGTATTTGACCCCGAATGCTAATGTTAGCCTTGTTTTTGAAATCTATACTAAATTATCTTCAATTTGGTATATAGAGCTCCGCGTTTGGGTCAAAGCACGTGAACTTGAGAGATTCCAAAACGACGTTTCAAGGAGCTAACAGAGGGATATAGATAGGTAAGGGGAGTTTATTATTTAATTATAGTTTTGGTACCATAGTTGGTGGCTAGGGAGTCCAACTATGAGGATATCTGCATGTCCCTGCTGTGTGCTGGTTTTCAAGAAAAATTACATTTTTAACTAATGGGATGCGATGTATTATGATTGACGTGTGTTTGTTCTCGTGTGTGCTCATTTTCAAGAAAAACTGTGTTTTTAACTAATGGGATGTGATGAATTGGCTTGTTGAATAATATTGTTGTTGTAATGATTAGATTTTTTAGGAAAAGTCTTAATTACAGAGGAGACTCTGCCCAAAATTTTATAATATGTTTCCTATTTAATTCTTTATTAAATTTTTAAATGGGCATAAGAGTGTGTTTTCTATATTGTAGTCCTCTTCTTTAATTTAGAATTTTCCTAAAATACCAGTCTCGTGGTAATATGGATTGTGGATGAATGAGGTGATATTGATGTCATTGATAATGTTGAAATGAGATGTTATTGATGTGTTGGTGATGATTGAATGAGATAATGATGATATGTTTGATGATGTACAAATGAAATAATGTTGATGTAGTTGATGATGTTGAAATGAGATGACTTTGATATGTATGATGATGAAATTATATGATGTGATGTGGATATTGATAATGACATTAATAAGAGATTATGTTGATGCTAATAATGTCATTATGTGATATGGATATATATATTGACACCCATGGGGGTGCATGACTGGTTACCCTTGCAAGGAATGATGTGTTCCTAGCCAGGTCATGCATTGATGGTGCCCATGGTTGTCATTGTGTGATGTGGATATACATGGATACTCATGGGGGTGTATGACTGGTTACCCTTGTGAGGAAGGATGTGTTCCTAGCCAGGTCATACATTGATGGTGCTCATGGTTGTATGTTGTGCATGTACACGTGGGATGCAGTGATCGGTTGGTTACCCTTGCGAGGAAGGATGTGTTCCTAGCCACGGTTAGTGCATTGGTGAGCTCATATTGGGGTATTACGTATGTACATGGGGGTGTATGACGAGTTACCCTTACGAGGAAGGATGTGTTCCTAGCCGGGTCATACATTGATGATGCCCATGTTTCATACTTCATTTGCATTGATGGAAATAGGATGGTGGCAATAGGGTACGAAGGTACTAGGGGGCATCTCTGTTTGGAACTCCCTTGTAACTCAGGGCTGATCACCATGGGGGGAGCGGCCTGTGCACGACAGAGTGACCTTGAGAAGCTACTGCATCATTTTTCTGAGAGAGGCTATTTCCATGAGGATGGTACCACATTGCATGATGATAGATGAGTCAGGTGCATGCATCATTCTGTGCATGATTGTTTGAGTTGCGAAATGTATCGGATGATTGGTTTGTTGAGTGTGTATTGGATTGATAGAATTTTGGTAATAATTGTGATTGTGATTATTGTTTCTGTAAGGACCCTCAATGTGGCGTGGAAGGCGCCAAGATCCCAGGCAGATGGCGCCAGGATCCTTAGAAGAAAACCCTGTTCAGGGTGTGGCACTGATGGCGCCAGACCACTAGAAAGTGGCGCCCAGAGCGCCATGGCCACGCCAGGAGCGCCAGGTTCTCTGGAATTTGACGCCAAGGGCGCTAGGCCGGCGCTGGGAGCGCCATGATCTCTGGAAACTCACGCTTGGGGTGCCATGTTTTCCAGCCGGCGCTGATGGCGCTAGATGTGGCGCTGGGAGCGGCACTGGGAGTGCCAGAGGTCGTGCTGAGCCACTATATAAAGTGAAAAACGCGAAAAAGGAGAGGAACAACAGTTCTTCTTCCTCCTCCAGCCCTGACCTCCATTAGTGACTGGTCCAAGCTTACTAGGACCTTGATTCTTGCTTTAAATACCTTCCTTTAACCTTTGATTGTGAGAGAAACACTTTGAAGCTTGAATCCTTCCTCCTTTCTCTTGAAAACCCCTTTTTAGTGAGAATTGAAATCTCTAGAGAAAAGCTCAGAGAACTTGAGAGTGGCTGAAACCCACTGCTTGGAAAGGACACCAGAGCTCGAGGAAGCTGTCCTTTGGTCTTCTTAGTCACTATTGAGGTAAGAGACTCAAGTTTCTCAGTTTGATTTTGATTCTGGGGGTTCTCATGAATAGTTACCCATATGAGCTGGGGTTAGAATTAGCCCAGGATCCTTTAGAGAATTATGTTCAGGGGGTTGTTATGAGGAAGTTAGAGCCTTCAATCATCATTGTTGATGAAGTTTGATTTTGGCTCTGAGTTTATGTATGAGTAGAGAAAAGACTGGTTATTTGGCTATTATGAACCTTAGAGCAGTTGATAAAGTTGCTCATGGGGTAGTATAGATGTTGTTTATGAGCTAAATTGGTTATAATGAGAAGCTTGAAGTTGATATGGCTAAAGCAAAGATATGCTTTGTATTAGCCTGAATAAAGTCTTAGAAGAGGCTCTGGAGCCTTGGTTAGGCTGAGAGGGATCCTGTTGAGGGTCTGAGAATCACTTGTGAAGTGATTAGTTATGGGTTATGTGGAAAGGATTATAGTCCTTTCGTTCTAACGGCTTAGGACCGTTACTGATACGTTATGTGTTGCTCGTATGTAGGACGTGAGCTTGATAGTTCTGGTGGTGGTGATCACGAGGCCGGGAGAGTCGGCGTTTTTCCTAGAGCAGGTAAGCTCTTGGTTCTTGCATGTGTGTCCTTTACTGTGTTCTACCATGCTTCAGAGGGAGTGATGGTTCTGATGGGAGCAAATGCGTGTATATGGAAATTATATGTTAAGGTGATTGATTATTGAATTGTATGTTGTACCCTGTGATAGGAATTGATGTGTATTGATATGAGATGCCTGAAATGTAATCTGAACCCTGTGATGGGAGACTGATGTTTATGGCTATGAATTGCCTGGCTTATGATATATGTGTGATGAACTATTAGAATTGAATGTGAATTCTGCGAATAAATGGAATCTTATGGTAGTAGGATAGATGACTTGAAATTGAGAAAGACCTGTTGTGAGATGTTCCTGTGATATAGATGTAGCCTCCCGAATGGAGATGTTCCTATATACACAGAGGTAGCCTCCTCAGGCAATTGTGTGGATAGATTATGAGATGTGCCTGTGATATAGATGTAGCCTCTTGAGTAGAAATGTTCCTATATACACAGATGTAGCCTCATTAGAAAGAGATGTACCTGTTATATAGAGGTAGCCTCCTATGTGGAGATGTTCCTATATATACAGATGTAGTCTCAGATAGATATATTGAGATCCAGGCATGAGATGTTCCTAGTATGTAGAGGTAGCCTCCTATGTGGAGATGTTCCTATATACATAGATGTAGCCTCTGCAGGATAGTGATGTATGCTATGTTTGGCTGTAGGCCGTGTGTATATCACCTGATTATCAACAGGTGGATGTGATTTGATGAAAAATGATGATCAAAGAAGGGGATTAAGATTCCTGAATGCATACTGGATGTTGGTGTGATTTTCTGAAATAGAATCTGATAATGTATCTGAAAGTGAACCAGGGGAAGGAAATACCGTCAAGGGCCCTGAGTTTACTGAGATTTTATATCTCACCCTTTTGTGGGACTTATGTTTTGCAGGTGAATCTTCAGGAGGAGCAGATAGATCCCAAGGCAAGAAGCCTGTGCAGGGATAGTTGCTATTTGTAAACCTTAGGCATAGATGATATGAGTATGTGGCTCTGATGTTTTGTATACTGCCTTTGGTTTAGTTTTGTACCCTGAGGGGGATGTATGTACAGTTTTGTACTTAAACAGAGATGTAATATGTATTCACCATATTATAGTGTATAGTGGTTATGTTAGTGACATTTGATAACGTCACTCTTATATTATGCTTCCAAACTGCTTAAACTCTGATGATTATAGTTAATGATAGTGATTAAGGCAGGTTAATTACCCTGGTTTTGTACGGGGCGTTACAGTTTCCTTTCCAATTGTGGTTACTTGATAATTGTTGGTTGTACATAATAAACTCACCCTTGCGTTTGTTGTACTGTGTGGTTGGTACCTGTGATGGTCATGAACCTTCATTCGTATGAGCAAATGAGCAACCTTAGGTGACTCTGGAGGAAGATTCTTTTTGATTGGAGCCGCCAAGCCAACGTGATGACGTTGGTTTTTTTTTTTTTGGAAAAAGTTGTGTTTTGTTAATCAACTTTTTCTTAGTTAGTTGTTAGACTTTTTGTTAGATATGTAATTTCAGTTGTATTACAGGTAAAACTAAAGGAAGTTTTAACATGTGGATGACATGTACCGATTTAATATATATATATATATGTACATATGTGATTAAATATGTAATTGTAATATGTGTATGATAATTGTATTATCGCGAAAAATTTACCATCATTTTCATAATCAAATTAATGAAGTTTTATTAAAAATTGAAATCTGCACGATTAAGAGTTAGTGATATCATAGCGACAAGGCGGGTTGTTACAGAAAGGGTTCTGAAGCAGAGAATTAATCCAGTTGGAAAACAGGAAGTGTTGATCAAGTGGCAAGGATTGTGTTAGCTATGAGGAAGATGAAGATATGGAATCAAGAAGAATGAAGATTGCAAGTTTTAATGTTTTACATGCCCACTCAATTGATGACATTTGTAATTTCATGCTTAAGCTTGGTTCAAGTGGTTCAAGCCTTATAATCCTCACTAATCTTGATTAATTCATGCATTCATACATACATTTAATCATGTTTAATCATATGGTAATAAGTATTTAGATATAAACTCATAAAGCCAACTAGTTTTTTATAAAAACTATTTTTACTGATTAAATCGATTACATATAGGATATAATCGATTAAATGCATGTGTTTCAAACTGCATATTGCCTTATGAACATTTTAATCGATTACCATTGATTTGTAATCGATTAAATGTGCTTAACACAGAAATAGACATTGTCTGTGATAATCGATTACTTCACGGAATAATCAGTTATTTGTGTCTCTGTATATTTTATAAAAGTATTTTCATCTGGTTTAATCGATTACCAAATATTCGTAATCGATTAAATATGCATTGATGTGTTTTTTAACATTGTCTGTGTTAATCGATTATTTAGGAATTTAATCGATTGCACGTGTATTAGAAACTCATGTCATCTGGAATAATTGATTACAAGATGACTTAATTGATTATTTTGTTCTTGACAAATTTTCAAATTTCTGATGAAAACTTTAATCGATTATCTGGTTGAAATAATCGATTACATCAGTAAAAATAATCGATTACTTTGATGAAATAATCGATTACAGTTAGTTAAGTCTGTTTTTTTATAAATAGAACAGCTAGGACTGAGTTTCAAAAACAAGTATTTTGTGAACTATTCGTATAAGCCTTGAGAAAAACACTTTCAAGAGTTCTTAAAACACAAAGGCAAGAGGGAGAAGAGAAAATCAAAGATGCTAAGTGTCATGAAGTGTTGCATGATATGTTAGTCTTTATTCACATGGTGTGAAGAGTTGTTCAAGCTTTCTAGTTAAAGAAGTCATCAAGAAGAGTATTTGCATACATTCTCAGTTTGGTTAGATCATTCATTTCATTGAATTTTACTGTGGATTAAGAGGTGATATCTTTCTTGAACTTTAAGCTTGGTTATTTTGTTAATATTTGTGTTGTTTGTGTGTTGAATGTTCTTATAACAAATTGTAATCTTTAAAGCTTTTTCTAGAAGGGTTTCTAAAGGGTAGAATAGAGAGGGGATCTCTGGTTCTAGATCTTTTAAAAAGTCTATAGGGTATAGATTTTGAATTTTATCTAGGAAAGGTAAAAGAGATCATTGTAAGCTTGTAAAGAACTTATATTTGTTATAGTGGAATTTTGACCAAGGTTTGGTTAGAAGAAAACTGGATGTAGCCTCCGGGGTTGAGAGGTGAACCAATATAAATCTTGTGTGATTTGATATTTCAGCTTATGTTCATAATATTCTTGAAGTATTAGTTTTGTTCATATCACAAGATTGGTCATAGCACAAGAGAGATTTGATGGTGAAGAAAAATTGTTTTCTTTGTTGTTTTAAAAGATACGATCCTTCTTGAAAGTCTTCGGCTGTTACACTTTCGAAAGGAATTTTTTTTAAAACTCTGAGGAAAAACCAATTCACCCCCCCTCTTGGTTATTTGCATAAGTGTTCATTATATTTTCAGATTACCCTATCATGAGAATAGTTGGGAGCTGTAGGAAAAATTGAAAGCTGTGTTTTCTGATTTGGACCTTGGGGACAAGGTCCAGCTTGAAGGGGAGGGTATTGATAAGAGTGGGAGGTGGGGTCAAACATACTTTAGGGGGTTTAGATAGTAATAAGGCAGTTAGTTATAACTAACTAAGGAGGGAAATTATAAATAGTTGAGAGTGCAGTGAGGGAGGGTTATCTTAAAAGTGTAGGAGGTTGTGATTCCTTCAAAGATCACAAATTGTAGTGCAGGAGCTAGTCTTCATTCATCAATAATATTTCTTTTCTTCTTTTCGTGCCTAATCCAATTCCTATTAGATTGTTATGGTTCAAGACCTGCAGCTAGTTTCCACCAAAAACCAGAAAACAGAGCAGCACAACAACAATTATGCAAAAACTTAAACCAGGAAACTAATTTAAAACACACAAAGATAAGAGGTAGAAGATGAACACAAACAATTACGTGGTTCAGTCACAAGGACCTACATCCATGAGAAAAGAAGCAAAACTTATCTATTATGGAGCAAGAGTTATAATGATCTCTTTGTACAAAATAGAATCTTGCTTGATTCTTCACTGTTTAGATAACAGTCTCAAAGATCACCACCAAGCTTCACTCTATTTCTCTCATACACTCCAATCTTTCTCTTATGTGATGTGACTCTCACCCACACTCTTTGTACGTGCTGAGATCCCACAACTATCTCACTATATATACACAAGAGAATAAGCTATCAAGAATAAGAAAACAAAACAGAAAAACTGAATACAAGTTCGTTGTTGGCCACCAACTAACTTATAAGAAAAATTGATTCTAAACTAATCTTGACAGCTAGCAAACTGATATAGGGACACATCTTCACAATTCTCCACCTTGTCACTAGATCACAGTTTGCTTCTTCTCCTCACAACACCTTTACTCTTCACAAAATCCAATCAAGTCCAAGAAATGCTTGAACTTTGATTGTGGTACAGATTTGGTAAGAGCATCAGCAAGATTTTCTTCAATTGGAATCTTCTCAACCAAAATCTCCTTGGTTTCAATAACATCTTGAATGAAGTGTAGCCAGACATCAATGTGCTTGGATTTCTCATGGTAAACTTGATGTTTTGAAAGCTTAATTCCACTTTGACTATCCCAGAAAACAGTAACACTATCTTGAATTATCCCAAGTTCACCTACCAACCCTTTGATCCATCTAGCTTCCTTAACAGCTTCTGTAAGGGCAATGAACTCAGCCTCAGTTGTAGATAAAGCCACAACTAATTGAAGGATAGACCTCCAGCTAACAGCAGTGCCAAAGAAGGTAAACACATAAGTTGATAAGGATTTCCTGGTATCAATTTATCGGCAAAATCAGAATCTGTGTAACCTTTGATAGGTTCTTCATTCTTCATCTTCCTTTTGAACTTTAGACCAGAAGATAATGAACCATGTAGATATATGAAAATCCATTTCAAAGCTCCCCAATGTGCTGGTCCTAGATCTGCCATGAACCTGCTAACCATGTTGATAGCATAAGCTAAATCTGGTCTGCTACAAACCATGCCATACATAATGCTTCCCACTCCATTAGAGTAAGGAATTAATGCCATCTTTTCTCTTTCTTCATCAGATTTTGGTGCATCCTTGGTTGACAGCTTGTCATGTTGCCCCAACGGAGTTGAGACAGGTTTAGACTCATGCATTCTGAACTTTCTCACAACTTTCATCATATAGCCTTGTTGTGACAGAAAAGTTCTCCTTTTGATCTATTTCTATTCATGTCCATTCCTAGTATCCTCTTAGCCTTCCCAAGTTCCTTCATTTCATATTCAGAGCTCAACTTATCCTTGAGTCTGCCAATTTGATCCATGCTAGAACTTGCCAATAAGATATCATCAACATACAACAACAAATGCAAAAGCACCTCTTCATCTCTTTTCAGAATGTACACACAATTATCATAGTAGGATCTTTGAAAATTCATCCTCATCATGAAGTCATAAAACCTCTTATACCATTGCCAAGGACTTTGCTTTAAGTCATATAAGGATTTTCTTAACAAGCAGACCTTCCCACTTTCCTTAGCTAAACCTTCAGGTTGCTGCATGTATATGGTTTCTTCAAGGTCTCCATGAAGGAAAATAGTTTTTACATCTAACTGCTCCAATTCAATGTCAAACTGAGTCACTATGGCCAGCAATATTCTGATGGAACAATACTTCACTACAGGTGAGAAAAATTCTTTGAAATCAACTCCTTCAACTTAAGAGAAACCTCTAGCAGCAAGTCTTGCTTTGAATCTAGCCTTTTCTCCACCTTGAACACCTTCTTTTCTTTTGAATATCCATTTTCACCCTATCACTTTCTGATTTCTTGGTGGATCAACTAAAATCTAGGTTTTGTTCTTCTCAAGAGAAAGCATTTCTTTTTCCATGGTTGTGATCCATTCTTCACTTTCCTTGTTGTTCAAAACTTCTTTGAAGTTTCTAGGTTCAGTAGCTTGAATTTCTTCAGCAATTGTCAATGCAAAGTAAATCAGATCAACTTGTCCATATCTTCTTGGAGGCACAATGTTTCTTCTAACTCTATCTCTAGCCAAGATATAATCATTAACTGTAGGTTCAGGTTGCTGATCATTTTCAGTTTTCTCGACTTGAACACTTTGTGATGGTAGCTCCACCTCAACTTCAATATTATCTAAGTTGCTGCCTTGACTGCTAGCTTGCTGTTGATCCTTAGCCTTCATAGCCATCCTGGTTTTATCAAAAATAACATCTCTGCTAATGATACATTTGGTTCACCAGGTTCTATCCTCCAAGGTTTGTACCCTTTGATTCCAAGTGGATATCCTATAAAAGCACATCTGATAGCTCTAGCCCCAAGCTTGTCTTGCTTGATATGTGTAACACCCCATATGCATCCGGTGTATTAACATATTACTTAATCAGATTTAGCGCAATAATTAATATTAAACCAATTAATTAAAGCGAACCCACAGAAGCATTTTCAAAACAGTATTTCTTGATTCATTATGTATGGTCTATAAACATAAAACATAACCGAATGCCCATATAACATAATAGCCCCAACGATCTAGATAACTCAAAGCATGGCAGATAAACAAAAATATCAAAAAATAGATATAGCAGGAGACATATAAAACATATATATAACATATGCACAAGTATATCTTCCCTCACAGGGGTACACAACAGTGGCAATACATTAACCATCAGCCACAGAGCTTCCAAAATACTGCCAAGCAGCTACACAAAGGCTGTCCCTACTAGGGCCTCCTGCCCTGGTACCTATCAGCTCGGCCAGAAGCATCACCTGTAAAACAACATCCCCAACAGGAGTGAGATAAACATCTCAGTAAACTTAGGGTTCTTGGAGGTCTTTCCTCCCCCTAGTTCACTTCCATGACATATGGTATTAAAAATTAACATAACACTAACTTGCCATCACAGCTCTCATAAACAATCACAGATATACCATCACACTAAATCGCCATCAGGCTCTCATCAACAAATAACAGGTATATCATCACACCAGTGTCATTCCGTTGGACATCACCAACATCAGGAATGCAACACCATACAACTCAGCATAACTATATGCTCCATTGACTGAGGAAAACCACTCAGGACTTTACTCATACATATATGACTCTTCTAAGAGAATTTCATCCACTCATGGCAACTTCTCTTAGAGATACAACCTATACATAACCTGGCCTGAGGAAGATCATCCACTGAAAGGCACTCATTCACTCAAGACTTTCACACACTGCCTAAGGGAGATCATCCACGGAAGGGCTCTCATCCATTCAGGACTTTCATCACATACTACCTGGGGAAGATCATCCACTGAAGGGCACTCATTCACTCAGGATTCTCGAACAATGCCTGATGAAGATCATCCACTGAAGGGCTCTTATTCATTCAGGGCTTTCAACCACTACCTGAGGAAATCACCCACTCAAGGGCTCTCATTCACTCAGGATTTCCAACCTCTGCCTGATGAAGATCATCCACTGAAGGGCTCTCATTCGATCAGGAATTACGTCACATCTACTCTATTCTACTGGCCAGAGAATCTCAATAACCCAGAATACTATCACAGTATATATATATATATATATATATATATACTTGTTCTCAATAACACAGTACACTATCACAGTATACATGATATGTGCCTAGCACATGATGCTTTCCAAGCTCAATTAGATCGTTAAATGCATCATTTTATATGATAAATAGCTTCCAATTGGTGTGAATGTAACTTATGTGCTTCAATGAGGTATTTTGGTCAAGATTGAATGAATAGCAGGTGAATCAGCTAAGAATTATGCAGAACAGAAGATCCCGCGCCATCAGCGTCGCAAGCTTTGGAACCTGGCGCCATCAGCGCCAGTCTCGCGCTAGGAGCGCTGCTATCCCTGGGATCTGGCGCCTAGAGCGCCAGGCCCACGCCACGGTTTCTTCAGCCAGCGCCATCAACGCCGTTCCCGCACCAGGAGCGTGGTTCCTTCTGGATGTTGGCGCCATGAGCGTCGTGCCCATGCCGGGAGCGCCACAGGTCGCAGAGTCTGCATAATGAGGGCAAAATAGAGATTTCATGGGCTACACTATAAATAACCGAAGCCTCAGCATTGGAGAGGAACTTTTGGACGAAAATCACTACCAAAGGATGGGAAAGAAGGCTTGGGAGCTGAGCTAGGGTTTAGGTGTGAGGGGAAGAGGGTTCTTCCCTCTTCCCTTCCTCTTTTTCCTTGTACATATCATCAAGCATGCTTCTTTTTGTTGTACCAAGGCCATCCATGTTAGGTTTGGCTAGTTTCCTTTTGTAGTTAGGGCAAATACTCTATGTAAATTTCATTTGGAATGGGTTGAATGTTATTATTCCTTTATGCTATGTTATTTCACTGCACTTTGCTTGATTGTTTTCTTCTCTTTTCTAGACTTGATCAATCTAGGTAAGAGCTTAGAGCTAGGGTTCACAATAGGGATATTGGGGCTCTAGTCTTGGAACCAAGTGTGGTGACTTGTTTTACATCACCTAGGGATAGGGATGTAGGCTTGCAATCCTTTCTAGTGCATCACTTAATGCTTAACCTAATAAATGCTACTAAGGGATTAGGGTATTAAAAAGGGTTAAAGGGTTAATGTCATTAAGGGATTAGGGCTTAACTATTATTGAATGAGGATGCATGATTGAGTAGCTAGTATAGATGAATGTAGTAAACGATCCATGTAAGAATGTCAGGAGCATGGGGTGTGGGTCTCCCTAGCTACATTAGCTTACGTTTGGTACAACCATTATGTATTTTGTTTGTAATACCTTATGTTTATATTTAGCTTTTACATTTACTTTGTCCACACACATTTCTCTCATATCTTTTGTCATCCAACCTATCGATACGATTTATGATTTAATTGGTCAAACAATCCTCGTGGGACGATAACTTTTCTTATCACTTTCTTACTTGAGGGATCCGTGCACTTGCCGAGTACGCAACAATACATCCTACAGGTTCTCAATAACATAGCACACTATCACTGTGTATCTCATAATCATATACCTATTAATCTCGACATTCACATAACACTATCACAGTGTATATCATAATCATATTCTCAACAATATAGTTAACTATAATTCATAATTCCAATACACATATATCATTATATACGATAACCATTACTCCCTCAGAGTATGGTGGAACACAGTTAGTGGGAACCACTCCCAAGAACAAAGAGCTTACCTGGCAATGCAGTGCTCTACTGTCCAATCCCTGGACTGTGGGTTCCGTCACCGACACCCTTGGTGTCACGCCCTATACAAAGGCACACACAAGCAAAGATCAACAACGGTCCTCAGCCGTTTCAAAAGAAAAGAACAACTTTTTCCATTTAAACCACTTTGTCTTCTATCTTAGAGTTATCAGAATTACTCATCTCATAGGCTACTCACAGACCCTCAATAAGGTCTATCTCGGCCTAATCAAGGTCCTAAAGTCTCCCAAAGACTCTGTATAAATCAATTCAATTGCCTTTATCCAGGCCAAATATCAATGATTATTCAACTTGGCTAAAACATTTATTCCAACACATTTTCACAGTTTATTTCGCCTCCTAAACATCTTGTAAAAACACTAAGGCTCATGCATGTCATAAGGTCACCAATTTAACCCATATACACACTACTCATGCATATCTCAGAGCCAAAACTAAACGTTATCAATAGCCATATAACAAAGTTCCATTTTCACCAGAACAACCTCCTGAGCATACTTCTCTAAAGAACCCAAGCCTCATTCCAGCCCTAACACAAATGGGTTACTAATCATCCCATTACCAATTTCACAAATCAATCAGTAAAACTTAAGTTTCTTACCTCAAAGCAGTCGAGGAAGGCTGGAGGATCGCTTCTCCAAGCTTCAACGCCCTTGAATCGCCTTCTTTCTCCTTGAAATCCAAGCTTTGTTAAGTTCTCTAGAGAACTGGATCTCTCTAATTGATTGTAATTCTGAAGAACTGAAGCTAGAATCTTGCTCTTGGAGGGGTTCTAATCAACTTCCATGAAGGATAGGAAGTGTTTTGACCAAAGGATGAAGGTTTATGGAACTCCAAGGCTCATCAATGGTGGAACAGGGCCAGAGGAAGAAGAAAGGGGGTTTTTGCCCTCAAAAATCTCAAGAATGGCCTTTTATAGGCCCTCAGCACGAGTCCTGGCGCTACTGGCGCCACTCTGGCGCTATCCGCACCAGAATCCAGAGAAAATGGGCTTTCTGGAGCACTTCTGGCGCTAATCGCGCCACATATCAAATCCTGGTGCTAATCGCGCCAAAAACATTGAAAATTGGCCTTCAGCTACAATGCCACTCTATCAGCGCCAGATAAACTAATAATTTTTTTTTTACAAACTTGGGTTATTATAATATGTGCAAACGCCAAAGCCCCAAACACTCTCAAATTTGAGTAATCTGCTGGTTTTCTACTCCAAAGTTCCATAGGTGTTTTAAAACCTAATGCTGAAAAAAGACATTTGTTGATTAAGTAGGCAACAATTGTAACAGCTTCTTCCCAAAAACTTTTTGGTAAACCTGCACTTAATAACATGCATCTGACCCTTTGCAGGATGGTTCTGTTCATTCTTTCTGCCAAACCATTCTGTTGAGGAGTGTTAGCCACTGTTTTATGCCTTTTGGATTCCTAATTTCCTGCAAAACTCATTGAATTGCTCTGAAACAAACTCCAGGCCATTGTCAGTTCTCAAACATTTAAGTGTTGTTTCCATTTGAGTTTGTATTTGAGTATACCATTCCTTAAATTTTCCAAAAGAACCACTTTTATTTTTAAGGACATAGATCCAAAGTCTTCTAGAGTAATCATCAATTATAGACAAAAAATAAGAACAACCACCATGAGTCATGGTCCTTGCTGGACCCCAAAGATCAAAATGAACATATTCAAAAGGTCTGTGTATAGTATGCACACCTACTCCAAAACTAGCTCTTTTAGCTTTTCCTCAAATGTAATAATCACATAAATGCAATTTTTCTATTTTATCACCATTAAGAAGATTTTGTTTTGCTAGTTCAAGTAAACCTTTTTCACTAACATGTCCCAACCTCATATGCCATAAACTGGTTTTATCATGTTGATTTTGACTAGCATTAGAAGTTTGTGCAATAACAGTAGAACCATTTATGATATACAAACCATTCATTTTAATTCTTTTAGCAATCATCACAGAATTTTTAAATATTTTCATCATGCCATGTTCAATTAGTGTATCCTAAAGCATCAAACATGCTGATAGAAATCAAGTTTCTTTTAATTGTAGGTACATACCTTACACTTGTCAAAAGTGTTTCTTGATCATTGAACATTTTCAGTCTAACTGAACCCATGCCTTGGACTTTACATGGCTTGTTGTTTCCTAGTAGCATTACTCCACCTTCATTCAAAATCATAGATTCAAAGTACTCACGCCTTGGACACACATGGAAGGTACAACCTGAATCCATAACCCAATCCTTCTCAATCTCAGAGTTTGAGACAACCAGAACATCAACAGTTTCATATTCTGATTGAGCAATGTCCACATCTCCTGGTTCTTGATATTTCTTTGAATCTTTTCCTCTCCTTTCAGGGCAATCCTTCTTGTAATTTCCTTTCTTGTGATAGTGGAAACATTTGAACTTGCTTTGAGATTGATTTCTGGATTTTGATCTGTGCTTATTTGACTTAGAGCTCTTTTTTTCTTATCTGCCCCTCATCACAATCAAACCTTCTGCATTGTTGTCAGTCTTTGATTCCTATTTCCTTTGCATTTCCTTGGTTCGAATTGATGATTGCACTTCTTCAAGAGTAATGGTTTGATCCCTTCCAAACAACATAGCATTCTTAAAATGCTCATAGCTGCTTGTAAGTCCATTAAGCAACATTAAAGCCTTGTCTTCATACTCCATCTTCACTTCAAGATTCTCAAGATCATCAAGAATCTTGTAAAAGTCAACAATTTGATCTGACAACATTCTTTCCTCTGTCATCTTGAAAGAATAGAGTTATTGTTTCAAGAAAAGTCGATTTGCCACTGACTTTGTCATGTAGAGAGATTCCAGCTTCAACCAAATTGCTGCAGCTGTTGGTTCTCTTGCTACTTCCCTCAAAGCTTTGTCTCCAAGACACAAGATTATTGTGCTCTTTGCCTTTTCATTTAAATCTTTCTTTTCTTTTTCAGACATTGTTGCAGGGAGAGAAGAATCACCTTTCAAAGCATCACCCAATCCTTGGTGTATCAACACTGCTTGCATCTTGATTCTCCACAAGCCAAAATCATTTGACCCAGAGAACTTTTCAATGTCAAACTTGGTTGAACCCATGAATGATCTTCTTCTCTAAAACAGAGCAGTAGAACAACACAACAACAATTATGCAGAAACTTAAACGAAAAAATAGATTTAAAACACACAAAGATAAGAGGTAGAAGATGAACACAAACAATTACATGGTTCAGTCACAAGGACCTACATCCACGGGAAAAGAAGCAAAACTTATCACTATGGAGCAAGAGTTACAAAGATCTCTATGTACAAAAATAGAATCTTGCTTGATTCTTCACTGTTTAGATAACAGTCTCAAAGATCACCACCAAGCTTCACTCTATTTCTCTCATACACTCCAATCTTTCTCTTACGTGATGTGACTTTCACCCACATTCTCTATACGTGCTGAGATCCCACAACTATCTCACTATATATACACAAGAGAGCAAGCTATTGTTGAGACTTTTATACGCTCACACTACGGCAAGTGCACCGATCGTTTCCAAGTAATAAAGATTAGGTAAGTGAGTATCGTTCTCCACAGGGATTGGGGTGATTTCACAGCAATACTAACAAATGTGATTGAAAGTAAAACAGAAATACGCAGAGAGAAGTTTTGTTGATTGGATTGGTTGTTTGAATGTAAAGACAGAAATTAAAGAAATGCAGTAAATTGAGTTTAAAGATTACCAATGGAAGAATAATTGTGGTCAAGCACACTCCCCTCTGATTCCTCCTCTTTCACTTGACTGATTTATTAACTTTAAAGTATACACATGATAAATCTCCCCAAAATTCGTAAATCCTAAATAACTAGCGATTCAACCCTTTAATTCGATTGAGAACCCTAAACCCTTAGCAATTCTGTCAAACTAAGCATTAAGAGAATATATCATATGGGTTCCTGTTATGATTGTTCAGAGAATAATCCTTTCCTAGATTAGTTAATCCCTAATTCCTTAGTGAATCAACCCTTTAACCTGAATTGAAAACCTAATTCCTTAGTGAATTCTATCAGTTTAAGCATTTAAAAGATCATATTATAAAGTCTGCATTTACACATCCCTATTCCTAGGTGATGAACAAATGTTATTCTTAACAGGTCAGAAATTAGAACCCCAACGTTCCCATTGCGAATTCTAACCCTAAGTACTTAATTGAAGTGATCATTTCCAAATAAGAATATGAAAGAAGAACAGAAAAGAATAAAACAATCAAAACATATGTATTTCAATACTAGTCAAATTACAGAGGAGTTCTCATCAGTTCATGGCCTTCCCACAATACAAGAATTAGCCTGCCATAGGCCTCAAGAACATCAAAGCAGTGGAATAATTCATCTTTGTGCAAAAACCTAGCTCTGATTCTTGAATTCCAGAGGTTTTGAGGATTAGAAGAATGTAAAATATGATATTAGCTGATAATAGATGATATTCTGGATTCCCCAGATGCTTTCTGAGGCCTTATATTTATAGATATGTTTAATTAGAGTAATAAAGCCTAGAACAATGCCCAAATTCGAATCAGATCTTTTAAAACAGGCAACTAGATCTTCATGGCGCGATCCGCGCGCGGTTCCATGGCGCTAATCGCGCGACTATCCACGCTAACCGCGTGAATTATTCGACTTGAATGGCCTGATGCTGAGATTACTGGCGCTCACAACGCGGCTTTGGCGTGATCCGCGTGAAGTCCTCGAATAAATGACACTGATCGCGTGGATCTGGCGCTAGTGGCGTGAGTTGTTCGAGCTGGGAAGCCTGGCCTGGTGTCTTTGGCGCTGGTAGCATTGCTCTGGCGCGGATGGCGCGGTGCTTGCGACCTTCTCAAGCGATTCGCGTGGATCCCCATGCTGATCACGTGGGTCATTCGAGACTGAGGTCTTCAATTCCTCCCATGGCGCGACTCGCGCGGGTTCTCGCGCTATCCGCGCCAGACCTTGAATCTTGTTTTCTTCTTTCTTTGGCCTTGATTCTCCTCTTTTAATCCTGAAAATGTTCAAATGGTAATGAATTGAATTGAAAACAATTATAATGATATTTTAACTAATTTCTAATCTATTTTCCTAACTATTTAACTAGATTATATCCTAAAACTAGCCTAAAACTAAGATGTGTTTGCAACACATCAAACAATTCCCAGATTTGAAAGTTGTTGTCCCAGCAACAGAAAGAATTCAAGACTATACAAGAATTAATAATCAAACACAAACCACAGTTAACAATCCTAGAATCATCATGCTATGTATGATCAAATTCACATCAAAGCTTTCATGGCACTTTCAATGCTGTCAATCCATGAGGGTTACTTGAGTATTCCTCACAAGATTTGTAATATCTGGAATTTTAACCATGTGTTTAAGCCTAGATTAAGCCGGATTAAGCATAAGATTAAGAATTATAAACATGCTTTGGAATCCTTTGAAGAAAGCTTAAGAAAATAGTTGAGAAAAGAAGAAGAAAACAGTTTCGAACATCTCACGCTATCAGCATGGGATGCCGCGCTAACAGCGTGGATCATTCGAATGA
>PYAF01003598.1:0-21280 GCA_007407185.1 Glycine tomentella
GTTTAGAATAAAAGTTTGAATAGAAGTACCAGGTTTGAAAAAGAAGACAAAGAGCTTGGAAGACCATACAAGGTTGGACTTAAGGAACTGGACTTAGCCTCTTCATTGAGCTACTTTTCCAAACAATTCTTACCCTTAGCCCAGCCACGTTACAAGCTTTAAAGACCTTTTGATCAAGTTATGCTTGCAATTATTGAGAGTATCTTCAAGCCTATGGTAATGTTGTGATTATGTTGAGTAAGAGGGTAATTATAACCTGATACACTTGAGTGAATGAGTAATGAAACACATATCTGTGAGGAATACTCAAGTACTTTCTTATTTTGACAGCATTGAAAGTATCATAGAGGTTTTAACTGAATTGATCATACACTTCATGATGATTATAGGATTGTAGCTTGTGGTTTGTGTTGATTGTTAATTCTTGCTTAAGTCTTAGAATTCTCTCTGTTACTGAGGACAGCAACTTTCAAATCTGGGAATTGTTTGATGTGTTGCAAACACATCTAGTTTTTAGTATAGTTTAAGGTTAGATTTTAATTAAATATGTAGGAAATAGAATAGGATTAGGCTAGTTTAAGTATTTTAATTACCTTGAACTAATGTCAATACCATTGAGAATTTTACAGGTAAAAAGGAGAAAAAAATCAAGCAAAAGAGAAAACCATGGTTGAAGTCCCACGCTATCAGTGTGGGAACTCACGCTATCAGCGCCAGATGCAGGTAGAGAAGGCTAAAGCTCTCGAATGATTCACGCTATTAGCGTGACAATCCACGCCATCAGCGTGAAGGAAGCATGGATCCAGTTTAGAGTTCTCGAATGATTCACGCTATTAGCGTGAGGGCTAGCGCTAACAGCGTCACCCTTTCGAAAGATCCACGCTATTAGTGTGGAATCGTGCGCTAGTCGCATGGATGTGATCTTGTTTCCTGTTTTAAAAGATTAACTTCGAAATTTGGATTATCTTTTAGTTTTCTCACCTTACTTAAACATTAGTATAAATATTCAGCCTTTGGACAGAGTTAAGGGGGCATCTAGGAGCAGCCATTAGCATATTTTTACATTCCAAAACCCTAGAAATCAAGAATCAAAGCAAGAATTGCAACTGAATTATGAATCCATCAACAGCTTTTGTGTTCTTGAGGCCTATGGCAGGCTAAGCATTTCATTGTGGAAAGGCCATGAACTGATGATTTATCCTCTGTAATTTGACTGGTATTGAAATATATGTTTTGCTTGTTTTAATTCTTTTCTATTCTTCATTTTATCTTGATTGGAATTGATCACTTCGATTAAGTATTGAGGGGTAGGATTTGCAATGGGAACGTTGGGGTTCTACTTTCTGACCTGTTAAGAATAACATTCATTCTTCACTTAGGAATAGGGAGGCGTGAGTGCGGAGCCTATAATATGTTCTTTACATGCTTAAACTGATAGATTTCACTAAGGAATTAGGTTTTCAATTCAGTCTAAAGGGTTAGTTCACTAAGGAATTAGGGATTAACTGTTATAGAAAAGACTTATTCTCCGAGCAATCACAACAGGAACCCATATGATATATTCTCTAAATGCTTAATTTGACAGAATTCATAAAAGCTTAGGATTCTTGACCAAATTAAAGGGCTAATTCGCTAGTTATCTAGGTTTCACGAATGAAGAAGAGATTTATCATGTGTATACATTAGTTTAACAAACCAGTCAAGTAAAAGAGAAGAAATCAGAAGGGATTGTGCCTGACCACAATTACTCGTCCATTGGTAATTTTTCTAAAAATAATTTACTGCATATTTCTCTAATTCTTGTCTTTTAATTACACAACCAACTAATTCAATCAACAACACTTTTTCTGCGTATTTTCGGTTTACTATTTCAATCATATTTGTTAACATTGCTGTGAAAATCACCCCAATCCCTGTGGAGAACGATACTCTACTTACCTAACTTTATTACTTGTAAACGATCGGTGCACTTGCCGTAATCGCGCAACACATATCATCGTCATCATTCCAGCTACTTTGGTTTATTTTGAAAACGTGTTCATATAGACTCATCAGCACATCTAGTTCATTTTATATTTTTAAAACATATATTCTGAAGTATATTCACTTTATCCATAAAAACAACTTGAATTACTTTGTATTCATATAGTAATAAAACTATTTATTTACACATTAAACCTTCCACATACAAGATATCATTCATTCAAGTAACTAACAAAACAACACATTACTTTTATTTCAAACAACCAGTTCCAGAGTCTTTTTGTGGATCTGGACACATCCCAAATCATTCTACAGATTCGATACCAAAACCTCATGCCTCTCTATGGACATGAGCATCCAAGATCTCTCAATGGATCAAGGACCTTTCCATATCACTCTATGGATATGAAGCAAAACCTCAAGTCACCCTATGGATCTTGAGCAATAGAATTCAATTCCAAGATCTCTTTATTGACCTTGCTTTCAATATTCATTTATCTCCAAGATCTTTACATAGACCTTGCTTTTCAACCACAACCGCAACCGTGGAACAATTCTTATATCATTCAATCAAAAACATCATGAAACTATTGTGGTTCGGCTACACCATACAACAAGTTAAATTGTAAATTTGTTTAACATATCTCACCATTGGCCGAACACATGTGCACTCAAGTTAGTGTTCACAACCAATTAAACACTACCATTAGTACATAAGTATCTCCGTCATCATAACATAAGCAAGATCAACAAGTTCATACAAATATAAATAATTACAATAACCCAAGAATATCATAACAACCAGATTTCTCACCACATACAATTCGGTTTTCATATAGTCTATATTGATAAATTCATTAAATTCTCATATATTAGTATGTTAAACTATACTTCCTAAGCTTTCTAACAAGGTATCACATGCCTTATTTGGAGTTCTAAAACTCTAGTTATAGCATTTTTAAAACTAGCCTCCAAAGCTGCCAGCGAGCTCCAATTTCACACTGACATCTCTTAGTGTTATTGTGACTGAAAGCAGTACACAATCGAGATTTATCTAAAATTTTTATATGTTATAGTTGACATCTAGATCGTTAATTCAATATATCATAAACCTAATTTGAGTAACCAATGAGAGAGGAATAAATTTTTAAAAATGTGTGACAGAAGCTGTTTGGGTGTGGACAGTTTTGGACAGCTTGTGTTCAAATAACTTCTGGGCATGATTCACTACTTAGTTTGGTACCATATTTTAGGAAAACATAGAGGAAATACTAAGCTTTAAAATGAGTAGTCAAACACCTCATTTGGTTAAGTATAGAGGGAGATATAAAATTCTAAAAACAGTCCAAAAATTCAGCTTAAAGCCATTCGGATAATCTCAATAATCAAGTGATAAATAAACTTACACATATATCTACCTTAACCAAGTTCTCTTCCAACTCCTCCAAGTACTTGGCTGCACCTCAAAGTCTTGAAAGAATGAAAGTATTGTCTAGTATTTGATGTATTGAAAAGGTGAAGAAGGCAATAGAAGTGAGAGGATACAGTTTTGATGTCAAGGAAGAGGTGAGAAGAATGAAGCAAAGTGTGGAGAGAAAAAGAAAGAGAGTTGGACATGAGTTTGAGGAAGAGATAGCATGGCATGTGCAGAATTTTAAATCATAGAAAACGAAATTAGTTAGGATGGAAGTCTAGTTAGTCCTTAGTTTGGTTCTAAAGCAACTAAGTCATTATGCATGCTTATTGTACATCCCAAAAATTTAAATACGTTAGTTAGAGATAAAAAGAGAAATTACAAAAATGCTTAAAGAAGAATGACCATATTACCCTTTCCCTTGATATGAGAATTACCATATTACCCTTGAAATAGAAATTACAAAAATGCCCCTAGAGTAGGTGACAAATTACCAAAATGTCCCTAGATATTTTGATAAGATATTTTGAAGTGAAAATTACAAAAATGCCCCTGGAGTAAGTGACAAATTACCAAAATGCCCCTGTATATTTTGATTAGATATTTTGTAGAGACTTGAAGAAATTACAGAAATACCCATAGGATGACAAATTACCAAATTACCCTTAGTAACAGATAAATATCACAAGAAAACTAGAAGTACCTAGATTGACCGAAAATTTATGATTAGGTAAGTCAAAAGATAAGTCTCTAATTTTTCTACCCAATATAATAAATGCAAGTAAACAAACCTTACAATAAAAATGAAAGAAAATTGCATAAATATCTAAAGCTATCATGAGTTATAGTTTCAGACCATGTGATAATATGATGAGGAAAATTATCATATGAGAAACACCTCTGATGGTAGTGTGATACAAGAAGGATATGATAGAAACTAATGGATTCAAGTGACAAGTTTAGAAGTGCTTAGAATATATTTAGTTGTGATTAGTTAATTTAAGAAAAGAAACAAATCCTAGTTGTGTAGGATTTTAGGCAAAGGCTTATATTTTAAATGTATGTCACATAAGTAACTAGTATATGAATTGGAAAACACATGAAGTACACTAGATATAAATTAAAAGAAACAAAAACATAAGACCAAGCAAGCTTATACGTGAGATTTTTCAGCAAAATGGACGTGAAAACATGTGTAGGTTAACGTGTAAGCTCTAGAACTTTGTATAAAAGATAATTTTGCAACCAAGCTTTGGAAAAATCAGATTTGGCTTCTTGAAAACTCCATTCCACGTGCATAGGCCAGCCAAGCTCAAAGGAATCTTGCTTCTTGCTTAGTAAGCATGCATTTAATGCATAAAATTAAAATATCTTAAGGTCATGATTACTTAGTTACTTTAGAACCAAACCAAAGACTAACTAAGTTACACCCTAACTAATTTCTTTACATCCTAACTAAATCTTTTCCTATAAATACCCCCTTGAATTAAAATTCTGCACAAGCCATGATATTCCTCTCAAACTTACGACTAATTGCATTTTCTCTCTTCACTTCCTTCTTGATATAGAAACCATAGCCCTTCACTTCTATTACCTTCTTCACCTTTCCAAAGCATCAAATACTAGACAAGCCTTTCATTTTTTCAATAACTTGAGGTGCAGCCAAATACTTGGAGGAATTGAAAGAAAACTTATTTGAGGTAGGTGAAAGTTAGGTTTATTTATCATTTGATTCTTGAGATTATTCGTATGGCTGTAAGCTAAATTTTGGACTGTTTTGAAATTTCCACATCTCCCTCTATACTTAACCAAACGAGATGTTTGACCACTCATTTTAAAGATTAGGATGTCCTCTATGTTGTCCTAAAATATGGGACCAAACTAAGTTGTGAATCAGTCCTAGAAATTATTATAGCTCAAGCTGTCCGAAACTGTCCACACCCAAACAGCTTCTGCCATCCGTTTTACAAAATTTATGTCTATCTCATTTCTTACTCAAATAAGGTGTATGATATATGGAATTAAAGATCTAAATGTCAACTATAACATATAAAAATTTCAAATAAAAATAGAATTTTTACTGCTTGAAATCGTGAAAAAACTAGGATATGTAAGTGTGGATTTTTGAGACGGCTGGCAAATTTGAAGTTCTATTTTTAAAATATTATATCTAGAGTTTTATAATTCCAATTGAGGCATGTGATACCTTTTTTCGAAAGCTCAGGAAGTCTATTTTAACATACTAAAAGATGAGAATTTAATGACTGTTATATGAGTATAGATTATAGGAAGAACCGCATCATATGTAGTAAGAAATCTTGTTGTTATGATGTTTTTTGTTATGATTTTCTTTTGTGATGATGAAATCTTGATGTTTTGTGACATAATTGTATGACAAGAGTTATGTAGCTTTGCATGTCATTGAACATGTCATGTGCATTAAGAAAGATAAAAAGATAAGATGTAACACCTCAACTTACGATCTTGTTATTATTTGATTTTTAATGAAAAATTCTTTTCAACTTTCTTAAAAGCACTCAACTGAATATAACAAAATGTTTCCAATAACTGATACTCTAAGAAAATTTCATTGCTGAATAATGTTTATAAATCTGAAGTAATATATGTATATCTATAATAAGATTACCAATTGACACTGGTTCTATTACATAGTACAACTAATTCAAAACACTCTATACAAAAGAATACATCTTCAAACATATCATCTTCAAACAAAATCCTCTTCTTGTAAATAGCTAGTGGTCTCTCTTTGTTGTTCATCTGCTCACCCAAATAAAATCGAGGTCATAGCAGGTGTCAACCACAGACACAAAATACAGGGTAAGTTTATGATAAACATAATTTAAGAAACATAATATATTCAATATGCAAATATTCATAACAACATCCTCAAAGATGCATGATTCTCTTAGACTCTTATCATGATGCATGATTCTCTTAAACTCTTTTAATATTTGGTACTAATTGTCAAGATAGCCCCATCCATGTGGCACAGAACTTATCCGACCAGTCAGGGTCTCCCAGTGTTGCACAGGTTCTCACCCACACTTCATGTGATCATCATGGGTGGTGTGACTCCCCACCACAAGAGTCACCCCCCAGCTAAGACTTCTTTTATCTGAACACACGGGCTCAGTTCTTGTAACTATCTGACACACCTCCTCTCTGAGGCAACTTTTATGGTACACATGAGATGGTTTCACTTATGCATGACTCATTCATTTTATCAAGTTATATGTATTTTCTACATCAATCTCCAATCATTGTCTCGCATAATTTACTCAGAGATTCAATATAAATCAAGTACAGAACTCAGCTTGTTACTCATGTACAGAAACTCAACATATCATTCATATATAGAGATTCATAGAAACACTCAACAACACATGGAATTTAGAGAAATTCATAGAAACACTTAGCAACACATGGACTTCAAACACTTATTCAAACACAAATAACACTTAAACTATCTTTATCATAAAGCTTCCCTATACATACCTTATAACCTTTTATGAAGCTTGTCTATCTCTTCCTAATGGTACTAGCTTCTACACGTGATCTTCAAGGGAAAGTGGAGTCTCTTTATGCTTTGGAAAGGAAAGGATGAAAATGAAATGAAAGAGATGGGAGAGATTCACGTGAAGGTGTAGTAGGATGAAGTCTTGAGAATGACTTCCACTTAAGGCCTTCCCTCCCCCCTTTATATAGAGTTTGGAAAATAATAGAATATTTACAAAAATCTCCTAAGTCATGATGATTCCATTACAAGTGTCCCTACACTTGTCATGACCTATACAAGTGTCCCACCACTTGTCATGACCTTTACAAGTGTCCCACCACTTGTCATGGTCTTGAAGCTTCTTCCTTCTTTCTTCCAAGTGTCCCTCCACTTGGCAAATCATGAAGTTTCTCCATGGTTTTCCATCTTTCACGTGACCATCCAATAAATAAGAGAATATTTTTCTTTTCTTCATGCCATCTTGTACACATGTCCTTCAAGGCATGACACCTTTCTTCCAAATGTCCTCTTACTTGGCATGTTCATGAAGTTGCTCTCTTCTTCTAGCTTATTCACGTGGACAACAAAGAAGGAGGAGAAAATTTACTTTCTTTCATGCTATTTTATATAAATAATTCCCAAAGCATGATGGCTTCTTATCCCTTCATCAATGGTGGCTTACAAGTGACTAGATGTTTCTTAAGCCTTCATGATTGTATCTTATCATTTTAATTTTTGAAACTTAAGATATTTTTCTATTTGTCATGTTTTCATTTTCTTAAAGAGAAGAAAATTATGTGGTTTTCCTTGTATCCACATGTCACCTTTTATGAAGAAGAAAAAATCAATTTAAAGATAGCTTCACACATGGCATTCATTGGAAGGAAGTAAAATTCAATTCGAATTCATCTCCACACATGGCCTTTTATAGGAAGAAGTAAAGTTCAATTTGAACTCTTCTACCTAAAGGATAATATTAAATAATAGAGCTCTAGAATTTTCCAGAAACTGACTTCAATTATAGTATAAATTGCTCACAAGCAGTCTATACAGAGTGTCACACAGACTTTACATACAAGACTGCTCTTACCTTAATTCTGATTGGTCCATACTACTTTTGACCATCAAAATTACTAAACCATTTTATTAAATAAGTCTATATATACTACAATTAAGAGAAAATTCCAAAGATTTTATTTATCATTTTCCCATATTTTTCTGATGCTTGAATTTTTCTGAATAAAGTTTCAAAGTTATTACCTTATAAAATTCATAGAAATTCTATTCTAGGGTTTTCTGTCACAAAGTATTTTGATAATCTGCCATCTAAGAGTATTTTGTAATTTTATCAAGTTTTCACAAAATCTCTAAGGGTTTCTCAGACAGTTTTAGTCTCAAGGATATTATGGTAATTTCCAAAGTATCCAAGGGTATTTGTGTAATTTTCACCTTAAGGGTATTTATGTAATTTCTGCTTCAAGGGAAGGGTAGTATGGTTATTTATTTTAAACTATTTTTTGTAATATCTCTAATTAATATTTTGCCCAAATAACTTAAATATAGATCAATCAAGTCTCACATAACCTAACACTTATATCAAATAGTTGTGCAAGAAACATTTTGACCATACATTTGTAGTTATTGAAATTTTAGGGTGTTACATAAGACCTAAAGGGTGATACGGTTAAGCCAAGCACAACCCTGATGGTGCCCAAAGGGTGATACGGTTAAGCTGAGCACGACCCTACGGGAGGAACCTAAATCTAGTAATGAGCTCATTGTCTAGTTTAGGGTATTAAAGAAAATATGAGATTATGCATTGTCATGATTGAAAATGATGCTTGCATTAATGATGAAGTATAAGATTATTTTTAAGTGTTTGTGAATAAAATGAATCTACTTCGGGTTATATGTTTATGAAATTAAAAATCAACTATAATTGTTCACATGTTTTCTTAATAAACCGAAGTAGCTGGAATGATGATGATGACACTGTATGATAAGTCAGTCTTCACCTACTGGGAATTCTTTTGAATTCTCATTTGTTTAGTGTGTTCCCGTGTCATTCTAGACAGGTAAATCGGGAGGAGCAGCTACAAATTGGGGACAAACTGGAAGATTTCTTTTAATGTTGTAGATTTTTAGTATTTTCCTATATGCTTTGTAGTATATGGACATTAATATTATTGTATGAAATATTATTTACAAGTTATTACTAAGTTTGTAATTTATTAAAGAGACCAAAAAGTCTCTACAGGCTCTATATAAGCGTAATTTTCATAACACAATTAAATTTCTAATATTGAGATTAGTTTTTCTCATTTGATTTTGGTTAAAAATTATATGTTAGAAAAGTTAACATCTTCTAGTTACTTATTATGACCCAGGCATAATATAGTAATTGAAAGGGTGTTGCCCTTATCTAATCAAAAAGCAAAGATTCCCTCATTAGTTGTTCAAGGTGCACGTAAGAAAGCTTCTTAGGGAGCTTGATTTTGTTTGTTTTATGCACATGAGGCATTCACGGTTACACACAAATACATGGATACTTCAATTTCCTTCTTCTTTTGTTTTTGCTTAAAAACATGCACACACATAGCCACTTTCACGTGGCTTCCTTATGAATATTTTCCTTTTATGTTTTGTTTCTTTTAGTTTATACCACTTGTACTTTTATAATTAATATGATAGATACTTATTTGTCATTCATCTAAAGTCTTATGCCTTTAACCACTACCCCACACTGCTAGGATTTGTTTCTTTTCTTAAATTAACTAATCATGACTAAATATATTCTAAGTACTTCTAAGCTTACTACTTGGATCCCTTAGCTTCTATCATATCCTTCTTGTATCACACACATGTATTCCTTATGTGATAATTTTCCTCATAACACCATAGATATTATTTAGATATTTTAAGTTTTATCAGATACCTAAGATTTTTGTACTTAATGTGTTCACATGGTCTAAAACTCTAACTTATGATAGCTTTATATACAAATCATAAATTTTCGGTCAGTCTAGGTACTCCTAGTTTTCTTGTGATTTTTATCTGTTACTAAGGGTAATATGGTAATTTGTCATCCCAAGGGTATTTATATAATATCATCAATTTTTCCACAAAAATATCTAAGGAAAAATATCCAAGGTTATTTTGGTAATTTTTCACCTACTCTAGGGGTATTATTATGATTTATATTTCAAAATATCTAACCAAAATATCTAAAGGTATTTTGGTAATTTTACCTCAAGGGTATTTTTATAATTTCCTCTTCAAGGAAAGGGTAATATGGTCAATCTCCTTGAAACATTTTTTTTTGTAATTTCTCTTTTTATTTTTACTAACATATTTAAATTTTTGGGATGTTACACCAATCACATCCAAACAAAAGTCTCAACACTTGGGAAGAAGTGGATGAAAAATTCATTGCGAGATTTTTTCCTCCATGTAGATTCATTAGTAGGAAATCAGCCATTGCTACTTTTTTCCAAGAGTCTGATGAACCTTTCTGTGAGACATGGGAGAGATTCAAATCTTTATTGCGGAGGTGTCCAAACCATAGTTTGGATGATGCTGCACTACTACATATTTTCTACAATAGTTCGAGACCTCAGACAAAGATGATTCTTGATGCCTCACTGGAGGTACTATGATGTCTAAGAGCCCTAAGAAAGCAATTGTAATCATTGACTCCATAGCAACCAGTGATTATCAGAGTCACCATGATAGGTCTCTGATTCAAAAGAAATGTATAATGGAGCTGGAGATACTCAAAATGAAATTTTAGCTCAGAATAAACTCTTGACACAACAAATAGAGGTCTTAACAAAATAGATAGGCCAAATTCCTTAACAATTTCAGTAAGGTGGATAATAGAAAACACTCCAAACTCATCAAGTTCAACAAGTTCTAAGATGTAATTTCTTTTGTGGTGACCATTAGAATGACCACTGTTCAGCACCTGGTGATTGCCAATAGGAAAATGAGGCTCATTATTTACAAAATCAAGGCAGACCTCAATAGAACTTTCAAGGAAATTACCAAGGTTATAGAGGTGGTCCAGGTTCAAATCAGCCTTATGGCTGGAGGCATCAAAATAATAATGCATGTTATAGTCATACTAACTCTTCTTATGTAGGTCCTTCTAACAACTCTTATCTAGTTTCTTCAAATAGGGCTCCACCACAACAACAACAAGAAGCACAACCTGATAGAATGTCAAAAATGGAAGACACTTTAACTAAGTTTATGCAAATGTCCATCGCAAACGAGAAGAACACTAATGCTTTAAAAATATTGAAATTCAAGTTGGACAGCTTGCAAAACAATTGTCTAAGCATAAATCTTTTTCAGCAAACACACAAGCTAACCCAAAGGACCAAGAGAGTTTTTTAGAGTGGATGTTTTGTATGAAGTGATTTATGACTTCAAGAGGTTGATTCAAAGAAAATATTGTTTAGAGAAAACATTGACTGAAGCATTTGAGGAAATAAGTAAATTTGAAGAAAATGAGAGTTTATAATCTCTCCAACAGTTAGATGCCTTAAAGGAAATTCCTTACCACCTATCTCTCTTTGAAGAATTGAAAGAAAAGAAGGAGAATGAAGAATAAAAAATGGAGCTGAAAGCATTACCTCCACATTTTAAATATGTTTTTCTTGTGGTTGATTTACAGAAACCAGTTATCATTAATTTGAGTCTTTCTGAAGAAGAAAAGAAACTGGTGAAAATTTTGAAGGAGAACATAGAAGTCATTGGCTCACCACTATTGTACAATTGCAGGAAGCTTGAGCCATTACAAGGGCGTCCAACTAAAAAGACATTAAAGAAGCACTCCTGGGAGGCAACCCAATGTTTCTAAACTCTGTCTTACTTTGTGTTATCTGAATTTTATGTCTTATGTGTCTGAATTATATTTCTAAACTTTACTTTTGAGTCTTTATTGGAGAATGATGTTTTTGAATGCATATGTTTCAATTTGTATTTTGAGTGTTTTA
Organism: Glycine tomentella; assembly: GCA_007407185.1. NCBI lineage: Eukaryota > Viridiplantae > Streptophyta > Magnoliopsida > Fabales > Fabaceae > Glycine > Glycine tomentella. The sequence goes on from PYAF01003598.1 coordinate 11,918, forward strand.
AATATGTCAATGTTTAGTGTGAAACTGTGTTTTAAACATTCTAGTGTTTGTGTCATGTTTTTACATGTTATCTATTTTTGAATGTGTTTGTAATTTTGTATGTTTCATGTGTATAATTTGGTTTTTGATGAAACTTATGTGTTTGTTTTTAATACCTTTGCCCACCCTAGAGTAATTTAGGGCTATCATTGCATGGTTGGAGACAGACCTATTTTTCAGGAGGAGCAGGTCCTGCAGATGACCAAGGAGCTACAGATGACCAAGAAGGAGGAAGTGCAGATGAGGAAGAAGACATGATAGATCCTGTTGATTATTTCATTGGAGGAGACTGAGCAGCTCAGCCATGAATGTCAAAAATTCGTGAACTTGTCTTTGTGTTTCTTTATTGTTTTGTAGTTTAAACTTCAGTACTTTATTACCTACTATTTTGGATTTTTACTTGGATATTTATGCACTTTTCTAATTTTGAATGGTTTATGCATGCACTTTGATATGTGTACACAAAGGTTTCCCTCTTTTTGGTAGTACACGTTAGTGAATAATTTTGTTCTGTTAGCATAGTTGTATAATATATATAACTCTTTTTGTGACTTATACATAAATTTTTTCATGGACATAACATGTTTTTGGAAAGAATCAATAGCTAGTGATTTTGAAACTAGCTTTGGAATTGGATTAGAATACAACAAAGTAATTTTTGGAAACATTGAGAATGAAAAACAATGAATGACTTTCCTAATTACCAAATGAATTCAAATGTTTTTGCGTGGACTTGATAAAGAGAAACTTTCAAAACACTTATTTGATTTGAACATGGAATCAGGCCTTAAGTTATAGTGACTGTGTGCAACCACATATTTCACATTGAGTGTCCTCACTGATATGTTCTACAGTTGATTTTGCATGAATTTCTAATTGTCATGATGACTTCCAAGACATGAATGCTTGGATTGGATCGTTTCCAGATTGCAAACTTCAAGACTCCATAAATTTTGGTTGAAAACCCAAATAAAAAAATGGAGAAGATTAAGGAATGACGCCACGATCCACAAAAGGAACGATAAGTCGTAGGAGGATTCGCCACAAAGGAAAGCTTCCTTGATAAGAATCGATTTGGTTTCAATCAAGAACAAACAAGAGGCTAAGTTCTCAATTTAAGCAAAAGCTTGATTTTTATTAATCAAAGTTTTCCAAAAATAGCAAAGTCTGAGTATTTATATGGCTAGGCGTCTAATTAAACACCTAAAAACGTAACTTTTTAAGCCTATTTGCGGAAATATCAAAGCCCACTACAAAAATAAGAAAAATATATAGAAGCACTACGATTTTAACCGAAAATCGATTAATTGGACCTATAATCAATTAAAACAGAGAATTTTAGCACTGTGTAATCGATTAAAATAGACAGGACTTGCTTGTGTAATCGATTACAAAAACGTTGTAATCGATTAAAACAAACAACACTTCACTGTAATCGATTAAAACAGACAGCACTTGCTTGTGTAATCTATTACAGAAACGTTGTAATCTATTAAAACAGACAAGACTTCTTTTGTGTTTGCACTGAGTTAAAACCAATTGACATTAAGTGAAGTTGTTCAACAAATATATAAGCTGCACACCGAGAATCGAGGTAGACGATGTGGGAATTTCTAACATTATTATGTTTGTCTTTGATATTAAAATTATGTTGGAAAATTTTCTTAAAAATTGAAAACTTTGTAATAGATTTCGTTTGGGCTATATAACTATAGTAATCTCTAAGTAATAGATTATCCATCACGTTTTGGCTCCCGAGCGAGAACGATAAATAGGCGCTGCACCATTCTTGCTGCTATGTACGTGAACCTTGACTTGAGAGATTCATCCAATGGAACCCACACTGAAAGGAGGACCACAAGCTCGGGGCTCGACGAAACAACAAAGTGCTTTAAGATCTACTTCTAGACCTTTGGCTTGGAATAGACCTCCATCATCATGATCCTTAGATAGTCCTTTATCATCCCCTCCTTCTTGAAAAGAATCCGACCTCAAATTCATATTCAAAACACCAATATCACAAGAAGAAAGATCAGCGACATTAAAACTAGAACTCACCCCATACTCACTTGGCAAGTCAGTCTTGTAGGCATTGTCATTAATCCTCTCAAGGATCTTGAAAGGTCCATCACCCTATAATAACCTGGTTTTGTTTCAAAAAAAAAAAACAAAAAATCCCATGCTAACAGCGTGGGAACGGCGCGGTTAGCGTGGGATGCGGCGCCAGTAGCGTGGGATATGGCGCTAGTAGCATGAAATTGCACCAGAAGGTCATTTCTTGAGGCCTGATGGCGCGGATAGCGTTAGTTTGGCTCGATTAGCGCCATAAATGGCCAGGAAGCTTTTAGTTACGCTAATCTGGCGCGAATAGCGCCATATATGGCGCGATTAGCGGGGGAACATCGGCAGAACCAGTATTTAAAGGCCATTTTACAAAATTTTGGCCCAAAAATCATGGTTTCTTCTTCCCCACGCCCCAAACCTCCATTGAAGCTTGTCCCAAGCCTTTTGTGACCTTATATCTTGGCCTAAACACCTCCTTATGACTGTTGAACTTGAGATAAACATTTGGAAAGCCTTAATCCTTCATTTCTGCTCTTGAAAACCCCTTTGTTAGTGAGAAGTGGAATCTCCAGGAGAAGCACAGAGAACTTGAGTTTGGCGGAGACCCAAGACGTGTTAAGGACACCAGGGCTCAAGGAAGCTGTCCTGAGGTCTTTCTAGTCGCCACTGAGGTAAGAAACTCAAGTTTCTCCGGCTATTATAGAATTTGGGGTTTCCTGTGAATAGTAACCCATATGAGTTGGGGCTAGAATTAGCCCAGGGTCCTGTAGAGAAACTTGTTTAGAATGGTTTAGTGATAATGGTTTAGCTTTCAGTTTCTGATTTAGAGAACTCTGAATCATGGCTCGATGTAGGCATGTGTGACTGATGTAGAGTCACTTGTTGTTGGTTTTCTGACATGCTACTAGAGCCTTGATTATGATTATTATGAGCCTGAAAGGCTAGATGAACGGTGCTTTGAGTGAGACTCAGACCGTTCTAGTGATATTTGAATTATGGGCTAATGTTGGCCAGAGCTTATATGTGTATAGGCTGTGCATTGAGTCTGGGATGACTTAGATGCTTGGTATGCAGCCTTGAGAGACCTTGTAAAGGATTATGATGGCTTAGTGTGCGCTGGGCTGAAATGGTTGAACCCTAGGATAGGGGAATTCTGTATATGATATGTTCTGTGTTTGAATGCCTGTGGATTGGTTTTGATATTAGTATATGCCTTGATTAGGGCGTGATATTGAAACTGTTGGTGGCGGGAGCCACAGACCAGGGAAAGAACTGCAGAGTCATACTTTGCCAGGTAAGTTCTGAGTCCCTGTGAAATGATTTCCCACTTGGTTGCACACCACACTCCGGGGGAGTGGTGGTCATATTCATAATGCATGCATTGATTGTCGCATACTTATATTACTATGTGTGCATTTGTGCCTGGTTGTGCTATGAACTGTGAAAGGCATTGAGGGTTCTCTGCCAAGGGCATTGAGGGTTCTCTGCCATGTGGAACGGCATTGAGGGTTCTCTGCCATGGGTGTGGAGCAGATAACTGCTCATGTGTATGAGGGTCAGAAGGCCAGGCCATTGGGCCAGATTTGATGTGTGTGCTTGTCTGATGTTTGTATTGTGAATTGTGGGCCAGGGTGGGGATGATTTCCCAAGGACCCTGAGCTTACTGAGATATGTATCTCACCCCGTGTGAGGATTTGTGATTTCAGGTGACTCTTCAGGCAGAAGAGAGCCGTCTCAGGGCAGGAGGCCTCAGTAGAGACATTTTTGCTTGGCTGAGAGCAGCAGATGGAGCTTGAAGGCTCAGTTTTGATTTTGTTTATGTTTTGTACCCTTGATAAGGGTTGTATAGTTCTGTAAACCCTCGGTGAGGACTGATATGATTTGTATCACCACGGTGTGGTGAAGATACTGATGTATATGACTATGTACAGAACTATTTATGATATGTTTATGAGATTCCTCCTGAGTTCAATTGTTGTATTTTTGATTATCTGCCTATGTATTCTTTTATCTGTCTAAATTGTGTATAAGATGATAAATGGATTAGCAGGGATATGTTATTGGCCTTGTGCTTGTGCTGTTGTTATATGTTTTATTCCATACATAATGAATCAAGAAAAGCGATTCTGTGCTTCCGCTGAGTTTTAAATTGATGTGTTAAGCGATAATCTGATATTATTAATGATAACGCACCGTAGGCCTAGGGGTGTTACACACCCCTAGGTTGAAGTTTAGATTTCCTTTGGAAAGGAAACCTATCCTTCCTTAGATGAAAGAAAATCCAATCTCTGGGATCAAATACCAATGTTTTTCTCCCTTTGTTGGCAAGTCGTGCAAATTGCTCGATCTTCCACTCAATTTGATTTTGTACACTTCCATGGAGATTCCTAACAAAAGTAGCTCCAAAAAATCCATGCATACTCAAAATAGTAGAATCATTAGGAAAGGGAATTAGATCAAGAGGGAATAATGTGTGAAAACCATAAAATTCCTCAAAAGGAGAAAAGTAAGAAGTACATTTGGTTACCTTATCATCAAGTCTAGGATTAGGATGTTGATACCTTACGATGATGTTGTTGGTCTCTTTCGGACTAGGCAAATAGGCAGCCCTATTAGGAAGTGAAGCTCCCGAAACAAGAACAAATTGATTATCACTTCCTCTTAAAGGAGGCAAGCCGTGGGGTATATCTTGTGGAAGGACATCCTCAAACTCCTTGGCAAGTGTATCAAAACCTTGAGGCAACTCAAGGGCACTAGAAGACAAGCACATATAATTTGGAATGAGTAAATACGTTTGTTGTCTAGCTAGCATCACTCTTTTGAACTCCTTAGGTTTGATGAACAAACCCGATTTTATCACCAATTTTTTTCACTCTTTTTTTCTATTTTGTTTTGTTCTTTCTTTTCACTCTTTTTTCCATATATTTCTTTTCAGCTTTTCTCTCTTGAAGGACTCTTTTGTTCTTTGATTTTCTTCTCTTTTCTCTTTTCAATCTCATTTTTATTTGATCCTCATAGAAGTGTTGTAATCTATTAAAACATACAAGACTTCTTTTGTGTTTGCACTGAGTTGTCACCAAAGGAAGTGCTTCAAGCTCACCTTCTAGACCTTTGGCTTGGAATGGACCTCCATTATCATGATCCTTAGATAGTCTTCTATCACATAACATATGATGCATGGACATGATTTAGGCATTCTTTCTTTCTTGTACATTTTAAGCCACGGGCCAAAAAGCTATCCTAATGTATATAGTTTTACTAATTGCAAGCCCTTTGAGCCAAACACTTGATATTTTGTTGGAACACTAACCTAGGATAAAAGATTCCTACCTTACCTTAGGTTAGGAGAGCAAAGGTGTTTTGTTGGGTATTTGTATAATTTGGTGGCTAATGTGATGTAAATACTTTGTTTTTAAATGTGGTTAGTCATGTAAATTAAATATTGTATAGAAAAGAAATGAAAGAAAAGGAAAAGAAAAAAAAAGAAAAAGAAAAGGGAAACAACTTCTTTGTGAATAAATAAATGTATGAATTATCTATATTATGTTATAAACTGTATAGAGTTGTTGTAAATTTATAAGTTGGGATGTTGGTATAGGAGATATTGATGACTTGGTAAAAAAGGGAAGAGATAGGAAGTGATGATTCATTTAAGTTGCTAGCTTGTTTTTATTTTTGCTCTCCTATTCTCAAGGTATTTTTGAATATCCAAAAAAACCAAGATTTCTTTCTAGCCAGACCCAATCCTAAAAGGCCTAATGATCCATGATGATTACGTACTTTATCTTTGATTTGATGGAAAATGAATTGCAAAATTGATTTATGACGTATCAGTGTTGGAATTGAAATGAAACACTTGCCTGTGTGAGAATTATACACCTTTGAGAGGTTTTCCTCTGTTTGAGTGAATCAAGTGTTTTCTCTTATGTTCTTTAGAAACAAAATGTGAATTGATCTTAGTCTCATTTGATTATGTGAATTTATTCTTTTGTGGTTTCATTTCTTGTTGTTGAGTGTTTGAAAAATGTTGTTCTGATCACTTTGGAGGTTGATTCTTTGCAAATCATGTTCATAGTTGTTGGTGTAGAAATATTGAAGCGTTTCTATATTATACTTACACTTTTGTTATTCCTAATTTTCTTTCTATACTTTGCTTGAGGACAAGCAAGATTCTAGGTTGGGGAGTTGATAAGTTCTATATTTTAGTTATTTTGGGGATTATAACACTTATGTTTTGATTTTAGTAGTTTTTTAATAAACTTCCCTTAATTCTAGTTGTTTTATATTTTGTACATTTATAAATGTTGTTGTTTAAATATAGAAGATTCATCCATGCATTTCTTATGTTTTGATGGTTACTTGTTGGAAGCAGAAACCAAGCCAAGATGAAGGGCAAAAGGATAATTTTTGAAGAATTTCAGAGTGCTACTTGCCTAGACTAGCAATCAGCTAGCCTGGGCTAGCTATCAGTCGCTTGGGTGAGTGACATAACTTTAGCTTGAAGGAACCAGCTCGCTTGGGCCAGTATAACTCGTCTAGGCATATATAACTCGCCTGGGCGAGTTGGTCTAGAAATTCTTGGACCATTTCATTTAAAAACCATGCAAGAGATGAAGAACAGATGGAAGGACGAACCAGAGGATAGAGAACAACGTGAAAGAAAAAGAGAGCAACATCAAAGAAAAGATAGAACAACATGAAAGAAGAGAGGGAAGAGAGAAAAGTTGAGCTGGAATTGCAGAGAAGTAATTTTTTACTTATTTTTGTACTTTTTCGTATTTTCGATGCACTAATTATGTTATTAAAAACAATATGAGTAGCACACAAACCAAGAGGGGGTGAATTGGTTCTTCTTGCCCCTTTAAAAAATTTCTTTAAAATCAAAGTTAATGGATCGTATCACAAATTAAACTTAGAATGCCTTTGATCAATCCTTTAATCTTTGTGAAATGCAGTTACAATAAAATTGCTTCTGTTGATTATGAAAGAGTTGAACCAATGAATGACAATCAATAACACAGAGAAAAGATTAGAGAAGATTAAAACAACACATAATTTATACTGGTTCACTTCTCAATTCAAGAGAAGCTAAATCCAGTTTCCCAACCAACAAGCTAGGATCTAACTATATGCAATTTGTTCTTGCAAGTTTTGCAATCACTCTAAACCAATCCCAGACTAAGAACAAGGCATCTAACACCTATAGACCCTTTGTGATCAAGACTTACAGAAACAACCCTTCTCTAATCTCCCTCTAGAAAATCCTATTCTAGAAAAACTCTAAGAATCTATTGCACAAGTTACAAACACAAAATTTCTTAAAGAAATACAACAAAGTAACAAGGAGAGATACAACCTGGGATCTAATCCAGATGATTAAAGAATCTCGAACCAAAATCTCTCCAAAATTTTCTCTTTAGCAAGTGTCCAAAAGGAAATCCTCACAAGGTTTCTTGATGTTTGTTGAAACAGAGGATTTGTGGGTCATACTCTGAAATGCTCTTAGTAACTTTTCTCTCAAAAGAATGGGTTTCAAAATTTATTCTCCTAAGAGCAGACAAGCATCAACTATTTATAGAGAAACAGTTATAACTGCTAGTAATCGATTAAATCACTTAAGTAATCGATTAATGTGTTTTTCAGGCTTTCTGGAAAAACTGATGAACAATGTAATCAATTAAAACGCCATGTAATCGATTATCACAGGAAGCTCTAATCAGTATAAGGGCCAAGTAATCAATTACTACGGTGTTGTAATCGATTACAAACAAGAGGTTCAATCTATGATTTTGAACTGTGTAATTGATTACCATATTCTCGTAATCTATTAAATATGCTCTGTTTTCAAGTAATCGATTACTACTTGCTTGAAATCAATTAAACTAGTGAGAAAACATTTTTCCAAAAACTTGAAACATGGAACACCTAGCTTTTTATGAAGTCACGAAAAACTTGAGTTTCAAAAAAGCTTTTTAAGAAATGTTGCTTTGCAAAATCATGAATTCAAAAGCATGAATGAGATTTATGCAATGGATCATAGGAGGCATTAACTTAGACAAACTCATACACAAATTACAAATGTCATTCAATTGAATTGGCATGTAAAAAGACTAAACATTATTGTCTAAAATCATCAGCTTCATGGATCCTCTTTTGCTCCCCCTGAGTCTAACAATCCCCCCTTTTTGGCTTAAATCATGCCAACTTTCAATTGAACATTATGATGCTTGTTGTTCTTCAGAAGAGTGTTTCTAGGAGCTATTCTTTGATACCTGAAAGAAAGTCAGCTTGCTAGCCAAGATCAAGTGTCAAGTATCCTTTGCATAAAATTTTTTATGTAGGCAAGGAAACATGAAAAATGAAATATACACAATCATTTTATTGCTCCCCCTTTCTCTTGTAATTACATATCAATCCAGATTCGAAGAATTGTGTTAGAGTTAATGTTCAATGTTGAATTCAATCAACAATTATTTTTCTCCCCGTTTTGGCTCATTAAAGGCAAAATATAGCATTAAATGGGAAATAAGCAAAGGAAGATCAGATAAACCAAATAAAAGTAGTTCCATTTATTATATGATAAAGAGAATAACAGATTAATAGAAATCAGAGACACCACAACCAGACACTGAAAAAGAAAAACACTAAGCTAAGCTATTCATCAAAGTCCTTGAGGCTCATCCTATTCTCAATGTTGCTTAGTCTAGTAGTTATGTCTTCAAGGGAGGAATGAACATCAGTTACATGTTTATGATGTAAAGCAATCATATCATCCATCTTTTGAATCATAAGTGACTCAAAAGGACTCCACTGTTGCTCAGCAGGTGTAGCTTCCTCCCCTGAACCTCATGTAATCGATTAATTCATTGGTGTTATTGATTACATCAGTGAGTTTTTACACTGTAATCGATTAATCTGTGGATGTAATCGATTATGTCAATGAGTAAGGTCCAGTTTTGGCCTTTGGTAATTGATTACCATCTGTGATAATCGATTATCACAGTGAATTATGCAAATTGAACAGTGATTTTTATTAAAAACGAATTTTGCAAAGTATAATACATAAAGTACTTATGAATTAAGTTTCATGGCATCAAACACATCATACATGCTAATCAATGTTGGATTCATCAAGTATGCCTAGCATGTTTTAGGAGGAAGAATTTATCTCTTTCAAGGGTTTTTGTGAATAATGTCAGCCAATTGATTATTTGTATCAATGAATTCAATTGAGCAATTACCCTTCTGTACCTGATCTTT
>PYAF01003598.1:50221-60364 GCA_007407185.1 Glycine tomentella
TCTGTGTTATGTTTTGTTTATGTTGGATAAACTGGATCAGCGTGGTATTGTTTTGTACTCTAAAGCTTAGATTATTCCATACATAATAAATCAAGAAAACGATCCTATACTTCCGCTGAGCCATGTGAATTGTGTTTTAAACGATAATCTAATATTATTATTAATGTTAACACGTCGGAGGCCTACGGGGTGTTACAGTATGTAATTCAAATTATAGATAATTCATACCTTGTAGATAATTTGTTCTTTATAGATAAGTAATAACTTGTAGATAAGAGCTGATAGATAATTAAATACATGTTAAGAGATAAAGTGGTTACAATATTTGAATAATAAAGTGTAACAATAACCTGTTGGCCTGAATAGCCAGACTGCTGAGGGTAGACGTCCGTGCTCCTGTAGCAGGACTGATGTGGATGGTGGACACGTTTATGGAATGTCCCACATAAGTGGCCACGTGTATTTTCCACATTTTGTATAGTCCCTAGCCTATGAGCCAACTTGCAGGCGAAAGTGGTTGTAAGAGTGCTGATGAAGACTGTCAGATGTCAAGGTTAGTAACCTTAACAATTAAAAGAGTGGCGACATCATTGATAACGACTGTCGAATTGCTACAAAACAAATAAAACTAAGATAATTCTATAGCACAGGATTAACCTAGGTCGACTCATAGATACAGTCTAATTTGGTACTTGACCCACTTATAAACTGTAGGGTTTATCAAACAATTTGCAGACAATGAACAAAAATTGCAGAAACACAAACAAGAATTAAAGAAAATGCAGAAACTAATAGAATTGATAAAAGATGTATTAAAAATAGATTCAACAATATCAATCAAATTCACCAAACCAAACAATTCAAATTATTATAGTTCTCATATAATGATCATAGTATGAAGGTTCATTCAATATCATTAGAAGCAGTTCAATCGAATTAACTCTTAAATCAATTGAAATCACAAACCGAATTGAAATATCATACAAACAATCTATGATTAATATTCAAAATTAGGAAATAAATCTATAACCTAATTTGTTTTCAATCCTAAACATATTCATAATCATGAAAATTGAAAAAAGAATTGAAGAAGATGAACATACTCAGAAATTAGAATACCAAACCAGAACTCAAATTCTCCTTGCTTGGACTGGATACTTGGATTGACTGATTGTTTGGCCTTTCATGATCATCATCAATGGAAGAGCCACAGAATACATGTGAGAAAAATAGAAGAACAAAGATAAAAGGAAGAAGAAAAATAAAGAACAAGGAAGAACAATTGAGAGAAAAAGAGAGAAAAAATTCTAATTCTGAAAACTTGCACAAGAAGCTAGAAATTATGTTTTTGTATCTACGTGTCTATGTGTGTATCCTTAAATAACTCCTAGCTACACTATTATATAGTTATTGAACAGAATTAAGGTATTGGCTATGATTAGGCCCATCTAAACTAACTAACTATGCTAATTACATCAATTAGAATCCAAACTCACAGCCTAAAACTCAAGTGCAGATGTTCTGATTTCCAAGCCTATTTTGACCCTCAAAATGACAGAATTGGTTCACGCTTATCTCTGGAAAAATTTTATCTCTTTTCCTTAGCTTTCCAGGGAATACTCATATGCTACATTTGGAGGTTGTAGAATCATATAGGTCTTGCACAAGAAAGATAGGTCAAGTAAGAACAAAATCTGAAAATAAGCAACAATTGTCAATTAAGCCCAATTATTTGCCTAAGGCCAAAACTGAGTTAAAATGAGAAAAAAAAATAATCCTAGATAAATCAAATAAGCTAATAAGAATAGAATAATATTATACTAAAAATGCTCAATCAAATTCCCCCACACTTTATCTTTTGCACTCCTGGCCAAAACTAAAAGAAAGACTAAGAGAAAACAATTAAACTAGAATAAACCACAAACTTAAAAATAAAAAGGTATGAACAAGGCACACACATTTTTTTATGGATCCTAATAATGCACAAAAGTGATAAAGATGAAAAATGGAAGAATGCTATCAAGGTAACAAACACTCCATGAACACATGATCACAAAGTGAAAAGTAAAAAAGTAGTCAAGTTAAAATTAAGATTGTACCAAGGTGATAGAAATCTCTTAAAGAACAACACTCAACCTCATCAAATATGTATGGGTTTGTGTTTACACTCAAACACCACTTGTAACTAGCACATCCAAATATTGACAAGACTGTAATTCACTCAACTTGAAATACATATGCATCAAAAGATCAAAAAAAGGCTTTAATTGGTTTGTAATGTATGGTTTAGGTAAGGGTGGATAAGAGAAAAATGTTTAGGATAAAACAAAGAGAAAAGAGGGGCAATGGGGAGTAAGCCAACAAGTAAAAAGAGGGGTAGAAACAAAGAAAAAAGGTGGAGAACAACAAAATTAAAATAAAAGAACTTACAAGGATGAAAATGAACCACAACTCTCTATGACAACACATCCTTAAGCGCATAGTTAGAGGCATCATACATGAGCTCAAAGGGAAGCTCCCAATCTGGTGGCTGCATGATGGGAGAGGTAGTAAGCTTCTTCCTTAACTTCTCAAATGCCTATTTGCAAGGTTAGTCAATCACAAAGTGTACATCCTTTTGGAGAAGCTTGGACAATGGTAGTGCAATCTTGCTAAAATCCTGGATGAATCTTCTATAAAAACATGCATGTCCAAGAAAAGAATGCACTTCCCGCGCAGAAGCGAGGTAAGGTAGAGAAGTAATAACATCAATCTTGGCCTTATCAACCTCAATACCTCTACTAGAGACCAAATGCCCGAAGACTATACCCTCATGTACCATAAAGTGACATTTCTCAAAGTTAAGAACAAGGTTAGCCCCAATGCATCGGTCAAGAACTCTAGAAAGGCTATCCAAACAAGCATCAAAAGAGGAACCATAAATAGTGAAATCATCCATAAACACTTCTATGCTAGTTTCTAATAAATCATAAAAGATACTCACCATGCACCTCTGAAAGGTTCCAGGAGCATTGCATAGGCCAAAGGGCATCCTGGTGTAGGCAAATGTACCAAATTGATAGGTGAATATACATGTAACCTAAAAAAACCATCAAGAAAGCAGTAATGTGATTTACCTGCCAACCTCTCCAAAACCTGTTCAATGAATGGGAGAGGGAAATGGTCCTTGGGAGTTGCCTGGTTAAGTCTCCTATAGTCAATGCAAACTCGCCAATTGTTGACTACTCTAGTCGGAATCAACTCCTTATCTTGGTTTCTCACAACAGTGATTCCCGACTTCTTAGGAACCAGTTGGACAGGTGAAACCCATGTGCTATCTGAAATGGGATAGATGATCCCTGCAGCTAGTAGCTTCATTACCTCTTTCTTCACAATATCAAGAATGGTGGGATTCAGCCTCCTTTGTGGCTGCCTTTCCGGCCTAGAATCATCCTCCAAGAGAATCTGATGCATGCATATAGAAGGATTTATTTCGAAAGTTCAACAAGCATCCATTCAATGGCCTTTTTGTGGCCTCTCAGAACATGCAGCTCTTAGATACAGGGGGAGCTTGAAGAGGATCAAGATGCTGAGACTCTTAGTCTTGGATGTTTTAGCTTTTACATGCTATTCAATTGAAGGCATATGTAATCTTTAGATGTCTAAGAATTTTACTAATGATCTATTGCATTGCATAAACATCATTCATTGGCTTGTATTCATGGTTTTACAAAAGGCATATGTTTTATGAAAAAGATTTTAAAGAATTCATGATTGCATTGAAAAGCCAAAGTGTTCAAAGCTTATGTTTTGGAAAAACATATTTTCTTTGTTTTAATCGATTACCAGGTAATGGTAATCTATTACTTAAGCTTTGATGAACACTTTAATGAATTACAATTATATGGTAATCGATTACACTTCACAAAGTCACATAAATGTATTCCTATGATAATTGATCACAATTTGTGGTAATCGATTACTTGCCGCGTTCTTGGAAATATAACTTTCTGTTATAATCGATTACATGGCGATTTAATTGATTATTTTGTTCATATATCTTTTCCAGAAATCTCAAGAACACTTTAATCGATTAAACTTGTTAACAATTGATTACATTAGTGGTTTTAATTGATTACATGGATGATTTAATCGATTACATTAGTTACAACAATTTTTTTATAAATAGTTGTTGGGTCTTTTGAAAAAATAAGATCATTACATTGCAAAATTTTCATAGATTTTTAAGAGCCTTCTGAAGTGAGAAAAGATATTTTGATTCACTAAGCTCTTGTCCCACAAATTCTAAATCTTCATGTTGCATTGAAAGATTTCTTCTTGGGCAAGATTTTAAAGAAGTTCTTGGAGAGTTTACTTTGAAATTTGTTTTTCAACCTGTATCAAGAATTGGTAAATCATATGCATTCATATTCATTGGATCATCAGTTGTCTCTCTTCATTAACTTTGCTTGTAAATTTGTTTTAGAATTTTTAGTGGTTTGTAACTATTACAATAGAATTCTTAAAGCTTGTCTAGAGTAGGTTTCTCTAGAGGGAAGAGTAAAGAAAGGTTCTCTGTGTCTTGATCACTAGGAGTCTAAGGGGATTAGATTTATGTTCTTAATCTAGGTTTGATTAAGGGTGATTTGTAATAAGCTTGTAAGAAAAGAATATTATGAATAGTGGAACTCTAACTAAGTTTGGTTAGAAGAAACTAGATGTAACTTCTCAAAGGTGAGAAGTGAACCAGTATAGGTTCTTGTGTTGATTACTTTCTTTAATCTCTTCTTATTGTCTTAAATCTATGATTCTTTGGTGAAATCTTTCTTACTCAACAAGTGTAAGGTTTTGTGATTGTTTTCTTGAGCCTAGTGGTTTGATTGGTTGGAGCATTCTTGGTTTAATTGTGATACGATCTTATTACTCTTATTCTTTAAAGATTTTAAAAGGTCAAGTTTAAACCAATTCACCCCCTCTTGGTTATTGTGTGTGTTCATACTGTTTTCAATTAGTATCAGAACAGGTTCTTGAGTGTTATTCAAGATCACTACTTTTTTAAAGAAAATGAATACCACACAAATTACCTTCAAAGAGGGAGCCTCCCTCAATCGTCCTCGATGTTTGAAGGAGAGCATTTCAGTTTTTGGAAAAACGAAATGCAGATATTCATCCAATCAAATGACCATGGTGCATGGAATGAAATAGAAAAAGGTCTTTTAGTTCCAATCAAAACTGTTGGTAATGATATGATTCCCAAAGAATGGGATGAGATGACAGATGCAAAAAAGAGAGTAGTGCAATACAATTTTAAAGCTAGAACATAATTACTTCTGCACATTCATCTGATGATTTTTTCAAAACTGTTAGGTGTAAAAGAGCTAAGGAGATGGGGGAGATGTTAGAGATTACTCATGAAGGCACAGATGAAGTTAGAAGATAAAGGAAGCATGCGTTGATTCATGAGTATTAGATGTTCAAGATGAACACAACAAAAAACATATCTCAACTCCAAACCAGATTCACACATTGTAAATCATCTTCTTGGTCTTGGAAAGACATTTGATGCTGAAGAATTAAACATCAAGAGCTTAAAGTGCCTAACAAGACCATGGCAACCAAAGGTGACAGCAATCAAGGAGTCAAAAGATATTTCAAATATGTCCATGGTTGCACTATTTGGTAAGCTACTTGAATATGAATTAGAATTTTCTCAATTAACACATGCTGAAGATGCAGATAAAAAGCAAAAAAGTATAGCCTTGAAAGCTGCATCCTCAAATGTGGAAAAAGAAGAAGACTTAAGTAAAGATGAAGGTGATGAGAATCTGAACCTAATAGTAAAAAGATTCAACAAGTTCATGAGAAAGAACAAGAACTGGAAGTTCACAAAGTTCAACAACAACAACACAAAAAGAATGACAACAACAACACCACCAACTACAACTGCTTTGAATGTGGTAAGTCAGGCCATATAAAATCTGAATGTTCTATATTTTTTAAAAAGCAATTAGGTGAAAAGAAAGCAAAGAAAGAAAGAAAAACCAAAGAAAGCCTATATTGCATAGGAAGAAAATCTTCAACAACTTCTGAATCATCAAATGAAGCTGAGGAAGCAAATGTATGTCTAACATCAATAGTTGATGATGATGAAGAACTCTCAAGTGCTGAATCAGAAGTAAATCCTGAACTTGATCAACTTGTTGATGCTTTCCATGATATGCATGAAGAGGCTCAAAAGCTTGCAATCTCCAACAATAAGCAAAAAGGTAACCTTAAATGACATACCACTAAATTTGCTGAACAACAAGCTGAACTTTGTAAGTTGAAAGAACAGAATAAGAAACTCCTTTCAAGCTACAAAGCCAATGGGTGCATGTGTGCTTATTCCTCTTCAAATGTAGATAAATAAAATGCCTTGCAAAAAAAGTTTGATGATTTCAAAAAAAGTCAATCTAAAAAATATATATTATTACTTTTAGAAAATTTTTACTTGGTTGATCTTTTGAAAAGACTCTATAGAGGAAAATGCGATTTGAATCAAATGATAAGTGTAAAAAGTATGCTGGAGATAAATCTAGTTTGGGTTACAAACATCAAACAAAACCTATTGGAAACACCAAGTTTGTACCTCCAAAACAGATTAATCAAAAAGGTCTTTCAAAAACTAAGCATACCAAATTGACTCATTTTGAAAGAAAATCAAAATTTGTTATTTGTAATTACTGCATGCAGGAAGGCCATACATCTCAGAAGTGTTATGCTAGAAGGTTTTATGTGCCTAATGGAGACTGCATTTGGGTTCCAAAGAAAAGGAGAAAAATAGCTAACCCTTATGGACCCAACCTTAATTGGGTACCTTTCTTTGCCACTTAATTTGATTATTGCAGGTGTGTCTTAGAGAAAAATCATCATCATGGTACTTAGACAGTGGATGCTCTACACACATGATAGGTGACAGGTCCATGCTTACAAATCTGACTTTGAAGGATGGAGGATTTATCACTTATGGAGGCAATAATAAAGGCAAGATAATAGGAGAAGACAATATAGAAGACAACTTTAAAACCAAGATCAGAAATGTTCTCTATGTGGAAGGTTTAAAGCACAATCTCCTAAGTATAAGCCAATTATGTGATAAAGGATTCAAGGTTTCCTTCAATAAAAAATGTTGCTTGATATGTGATGGTTAACTCGATGAGGTTATCCATGTAGGTAAAAGAAAGGGTAACATCTACTTAATCTCTATAGATCATGCATTCATTCACAGCATTAATTGTCTAGTAAGTAAGGTTGATGAATTATGGCTATGGCATAGGAGAGCTAGTCACATTAACATGCATCACATGAACAAGCTTATTAGAAAAGATTTAGTTATTGGTTTACCTAAACTTAATTTTGAAAAGGACAGACTTTGTGATGCTTGTTAAAAGAGGAAACAAACTAAGATTTATTTTCAAAATAAAAACCTTGTTTTTACCTCAAGACCCCTAGAGTTGCTTTACATGGATTTATTTGTTCCTTCTAAAACTATAAGCTTAGGAGGCAATTACTATGAGCTTGTAATAGTTGATGACTATTCTAGATTCACATGGAATTTGTTTCTAAGATCCAAGAATGATGTTTCATTGCTTTCATAAAATTAGCCAAGATTGTTCAAAATGAAAAAGGAATCAAAATTATCTCAATAAGAGATGATCATGGTGGTGAATACCAAAATGAGCATTTTGAAAAGTTCTGTGAAGAAAATGGAATCAACCACAATTTTTTAGCTCCAAAAACACCTCAACAAAATGGTTTTGTGGAGAGAAAAAACAAATCTCTTGAAGATGGAGCTAAAACTCTTCTTAATGAGACAAATTTGCCAAAACATTTTTGGGCTGATGTAGTGAGTATTGTTTGCTACACTTTAAATAGATTACTCATATGGCCTATTTTAAAGAAAACTCCTTATGAACTATATAAAGGTAGAAAACCAAACATCTCTCGCCTAAGAACATTTGGTTGCAAATGTTTTGTTTTAAATAATGGAAAGGAGTCACTTGGCAAGTTTGATGCAAAGGATGATGAAGCCTTCTTTCTTGGATATTCATTACAAATCAAAGCATATAGAGTCTTCAATAAAAGAACTTTATGTATGGAAGAATCAGTTCATGTTATTTGTGATGAAACTGACTCCTCAAAAGAGGAAAAGAGTTATGATAATGATGCAGGTCCTATAGAAGAGTATGTGCAACTCAATCGATCAAATGAAAGGGAAAAAGATGAACCAAATGAAGAAGCTAATCAGTCAACACCCCCTCAAAAGTCTAAGGACTGGAGAACTACTGGAGATCTTTCTTTTGACAACATAATTGGTGAAGTAACCAAGGGAGTATCTACTAGATCTTCACTTAGAAATCTATGTTGTAATATGGCTTTTGTTTCTCAAATTGAACCTAAGAACATTGACTAAGCTTTACTTGATGAACATTTGATGCTTGCCATGCATGATGAACTTAATCAGTTCAAGAGAAATGAAGTTTGAAAACTTGTTCCTAGACCTTCTTTGTAACACCTCAACTTACAGTCTTGTTATTATTGATTTTTAATGAAAATTCCTTTCAACTTACTTAAGAGCACCCAGTTGAATATAACAAAATTTTGCCAATAACTAATACTCCAAGAAAATTTCATCACTGAGTAATATTTATAAACCTGAAGTAACATATAATAAGAGTACAAATTGACACTAGTTCTATTACATAGTACAAATAACTAAAAGACTCTATAACAAAAGAACACATCTTCAAACAAAATATCTTCAAATAAAATCCTCTTCCTGTAAGCAGCTAGGCAGTCTCTCTTTATTGTTCATCTTCTCACCCGAATGGAAATCGAGGTCATAGCAGGTGTCAACCACAAACACAAAACACAGGGTAAGTTTATAATAAACATAGTTTAAGCAACAGGTTATATTCCTTGCGTAGTTATTATAACAACATCCTCAATTTTCAGTTTTAATTTTATATGATGCATGATTCTCCAAAACTCTCAACATCATGAACATGTGGTACTAATTGTCAAGATAACCCCATCCCAGTGGCATAGAACTTCTCCGATCAGTCAGGGCCTCCCGGTGTTGCACAAGTTCTCACCCACACTCATGTGATCATCATGGGTGGCGTGATTCCCCACCGCAGGAGTCACCCCCCAATTCAGACCCCTCTGCCTGAATGCACGGACTCTGTTCCTGCAGCTATCTGACACACCTCCTCTCTGAGGCACACCTCCTCTATGAGTCAACTCTATGATACACATGAGATTGATTCACTTATGCATATCTCATTCATTTTATAAACTCAGATATAAGTCATACTTCATAGAACACTAAGCAAGTATAAAACTTTATTCAAACACTCAATCATATAACTATAACTTAAATCCAACAATTACTCAGATATAAGTCATATTTCACAGAACTTCAAACACTTATTCAAATACAAGTAACACTTAAACTATCCTTATCATAAAACTTCCCTTATACATACCTGATAACTCCTTACAAAACTTGACAAACTTTTGTTAAAAAATGCTAGCCTTTTACACGTGACCTTAAGGGAAGTGGGGCCTCTTCTCACTTTAACTTATGCCTTGAAAAGGAAAGTGTGAAAATGAAATGAAAGAGATGGGAGGGAAGGAGATTCACGTGGGGTTTGGTGGAGAAAGGGAGTCTTGAAAGTGACTTCCACTTAAGGGCCCTCTGTTAGGAAAACTCTCGGCAAGCGTACCGATTTATCATTGCAAGTTACAAAATTTATAAGATTCGTCTCCACAGGGAATTGGTTTACTCAATTAATTTAAATAGAACTTGTCGGTTTAATAGTTATGTACAACAATAGTGGACGAAATTCATTCAAGTGTTGATTTGAAATAGAAATTAACAAAAGACGGAAATAATAAACTTGATTACAAATAACTACGAGAAATTACAGAAATAAGTAGAACGAGATTAATTAAAGAGAAGCGCAGGATTGGATTTCATCATTCTTACCCCTTAGTATTCAATTAATATTATCATGCATAAGTTAATTCCTTTTATTATTGATGCACACATAAAAATCATTCCAAATCGATTCCTCGCAATTGGAAATTCTAAGAATACTTATCAAATATCGATCCCTCGCA
>PYAF01003598.1:60464-72119 GCA_007407185.1 Glycine tomentella
CAGGTCTCCTTAGACGAACAGATGAAGAATACCATCGTCATTTTCGTCCGGCAAAGCTTCCGCACTCTTTTAATTTCTCTCACCCTTACTTAAACCACTCTTAATACAAGCTTAGAAGAACAAATAAGGTTTTTATGAGCACCTTAGAAGCCCAAGGGAGGAGGGAATGAATGGAGAAAAAGTTAGAAATCATGGAGGGTGCTAGGCTATTTATAGGGCAATTATGACCGACTTAAGTCGCTTGGGCGAGTGTTTTTGCCTTTGAAAACTAGCTTGGGCGAGTTTGGCCCAACTTGCACAGCAACTTGCACGTTCCAGCTGTTTCTGAACTGGCCCAACTTGGCCCATTTATGTTTAACTCGCTTAAGCGAGTTTCTGTAGTGTAATTCACTCGCTTATGCGAGTTAATTGTACCTGGGCCACACTTTTGGGCTTCTGATCCTGATTTGCTTGGTGCACCTCCCCTGTTTGCTTTGTTCAGTCCATTTGGCTTGCTTTTTGTTTCCGAAAGCTTTTGCATTCCACAGAATCTATCAAAACATGAAATATGATTAGATTAATATTCCGGATTTATAATTATGGCAGTGATGCTAAGCTTTTTATCTTATCAAGACATATTAGGACAATTTTTCATTGATTTCTCAGTACATCTTTAGATAAATGCCTACATTATAACCCTATTTTGACGTATATATGGCATTTATCACCCTCCTCTCTTAATATAAGGTTTGAAAAGTGATAAAATATTTAAAAACATAATTACCCTTTCTAATTAGTTACTCTCATTTGGTTCCATTAGAACTTAGTTTCATCTCATTCCATTACATCCTAACTAAACTCATAATTACTCTTCTAAATATCTTCCAGCTTTATAACAAAAATCTCCTAAGTCATGAGGACTCTCTTCCAAGTGTCTTCCACTTGTCCCCATGTATTTAAGTCATGAAATCTCCTCTCTTCTTACTCCCTCACTCACGTGGCCATCAAGGGGAAAGGGAAGAAGATTTTTCTTCCTTTCATGCAATCTTGTATAAATATCATTCAAGGTTATGATGGCTTCTTATCCCTTCATTAATGGTGGCTTACAAGTGGATAGATATTTCTTAAGCTTTCATGATTACACCTTATCACTTTAATTCATGAACCTTAAGATATTTTTCTACTCATCATGACCATCAATTTTGAATAGGACAAAACCACCTTATCCCCCTCCTTTCCTCTCTTCACGTGGGTACCATGGCCAAAGGGAAATATTTTTATCTTCCCCTTCATCCTTCTACACCACGTTTTGGTTTCCTTTAAAGAGGAGAAAATTGTATGGTTCTCCTTGTGTCCATATGTCATCTTTCATGAAGAGGAAGAATTCAATTCCAAGTTGTCTTCATACATGGCATTCATAGGAGGAAGTAAAGTTCAATTCGAACTCTTCTGCCTAATGTAACATCCCGGGCGCTAACGAGGGCGGGGAGTGATCACCGGTGCAGTGAGGCACGGACAAGGAGCGGCTCCTGGCAGGCTTCCAGCGGGAGGGGTACATGAATGAATCGAATACACACCCGAACGAGAGGGATCCAGAGACTGTACAGGTATGGGACTGTACAGTTGAGAATAACTTAAAGGATTTAATAGGTACTACCTATACAAACAAGGTGCATCTACTTTTCGGTAGCCCATAACATAAGAACTCCACAGTTAAGCGTGCTTGACTTGGAGTAATCTTGGGATGGGTGACCTCCTGGGAAGTTTCTCAGGAAGTGTGTGAGTGAGGACAAAGCACACTGAAAAGTCTTGTGTTGGTATGTAGGGACAGTCGTTGATCCTGCAGGTGGTCGGGCGTTACACCTAAAGGATAAGATTAAATAATAGAACTCTAGACATTTCCAGAAACTTACAGTACAAATAGCTCACAAACAGTCTATACAGAGTGCTACACAGGCTTTACGTACAAGACTGCTCTATCTTAATTCTGATTGGTCTGTTCTACTTCTGACCATCAAAATTACTAAACCATTTTATTAAATAAGTCTGTACATCCTACAATTAAGAGAAAATTCCACAGATTCTACTTATCATTTTTTCCATATTTTTCTGGTGCTTGAATTCTCCTGAATAAAATTTCAAAGTTATTACCGTATAAAATTCATAGAAATTATATTCTAAGGTTTTTCTATCACAGCTATATAGTTTCTAACTCTACAAATTATTCTCTATCATATGAGTCCTGTCTCACCTTATTCTGCTTCAGTTTGAAATTTCTAACTTATACAGCGTGTACCGATGCTGTTTGAGAAACAATCAAATTTCTCCTAAAATTGTATATCCTTAAGATCAGAAAATTCTTCTGATTAATAATATATATAAAACATGTTCAATAAATGCTCAGATCATTATAAAATTCAGGGTATTACATTCTTCTCATAAGCCTATTGGCACCAAGTGGGTTTTTAGGAATAAACTTGATGAAAGTTGCATCATAGTCAAAAACAAAGCTAGGTTGGTTGCAAAAGGTTACAACCAAGAGGAAGGTGTTGACTATGAGGAAACCTATGCTCCAGTAGCAAGGTTAGAGGCCATTAGATTACTACTTGCATATGCATGTTTAATGGATTTTAACTGTTTCAAATGGATGTAAAAAGTGATTTCTTAATGGATATATTGAGGAGGAAATCTATGTTGATTAACCTCCAGGCTTTGTTGATTTTAAATATCCAAACCATGTTTTTAAACTAAAGAAAGCTCTTTATGGATTAAAGCAAGCTCCAAGGTCCTGGTATGAAAGGTTAAGCAGAGCACCTGCACTTGTACCTACAACACAATCAAAGTGAAGTGCAGAAGAAATCTCTGCACAAATACTACACACATCAACAAAATCATCACAGGTACAATTAAAACAACCAAGATCAATATCAGAAAAGTCAAAAAATTCATAAAGTAAATCTGTACAAATATCTACACTATCGACTGCAACATCAATGATATCTACAAGGAAGACAGAATGCTCCTCTGCAAGATGTCTCATGGCCTCAAAAATGTTGAAATAGACAACATTATCACCAAACTCCATGGAAAATGTTCTTGCATGCACATCAATTTTGGTCTTGGTTGTCACCAAGAATGGTCTCCCTAAGATCAATGTGGAACCATGGCTAGAATACTCATTCTCCATATCCAAAATGTAAACATCGACTGGAAAAATTAGATCATTAACTCCCACAACACATCTACTCCAAGTGGAAGTGCAATACTCATGTTGGCTAAGTTAATGACAACACTAGTGGGTTTCAAATCACCAATTTGTAATGACCTATAAACTGATCTGGGCATAAAAATAATGGATGATCCAAGGTCAAGCATTGCATCTGTAAAAGTACAATTTCCAATGGTGCAAGGGACGATGAAAGTGCCAGGATCTTTGCACTTATGTGGCAAGGTGGATGGTAGAATGGAAGCAACAATTTTTCTCTGTATAAGTGCAGAAACATTTCTTCCCATTTTCACTTGCTCATTTCCCTTCAGCTTTCTCTTGTAGGTGCACAAATCCTTCAAGAATTTTGCATATTTTGGAATCTGTTTGATGGCATCCAAGAGGGAAATTTTGACTTCCACCCTCCTGAAAGTCTCAAGAAGATCAGAATCAAGCTCCACTTTTTTTGTACGAATGGATCTAGAAGGAAAAGGTAGAGGAATCTATTTTGGTGCAGAATCTGTTTTGGCACCATCATCAATTTTAGCACCAACATCTGTTGAATTTGGAAGCTCCTTGCCACTCCTCAAGGTAATAGCACTCACGTTCTTTGGATTAATAATTGGTTGTGCTGGAATGTTGCTAGAACCTTGTTGCTACATCTAGTTGACAGTTGTAGCTAACTGTCCATTTAGATTCTACCGGTCTTGGATGGTGACACCCATATTTTGTTGAACTTGAATGTTCTTAGTTGTCATTTTCTTCATCAAGTCCTCCAAGGAAGGTCCAGAACTGCTCTGCACAGGTTATGCAGGTGTAGGTGTAGATTGTTGTAATTTTTGTTGTTGTCTGAACGGGGGAGCTTGGTATTTGCTGGTGGAGCGTTGATATTGTTGTTGTTTGAATAGCTGTAGTTACTGTGTTTGTTGTTGTTGTTGTGGACCAGGACCATACCTCAAGTTCGAATGATCTCTCCAACCAAGATTATAAGTGTTGGAGTAGGGATTATACTGTTGTTGTTGAGGTCTGAATGGTTGTCCATGTTGTATGGCAGAAACTTTAGCATTTTGTTCTGTTTCTTTGAGAGTATGACATGATTCTATTGGATGATCAGGTGCATAGCAGATACCACACAGCCTTGGTTGATTGGCTGTCATCACATTCTGTTGTTTACCAATGACAAGTTGTCTCATAAGGGATGTTAATTCTGTCAATTTATTCTCCAACCTCTGGTTATCAGTAACCATAGAAACATAAACTTCCTTTGCAACAGCCTTGGATGGTGTAGCTACTCTAGTACCAAGGTAATTTGCTGCCATGTTGGAAATCAATCATATTCCTGTCCATTAAAGCACTTCCACTGGCTGCATCAATCATATTCCTGTCCATCAACATCAACCCTTCATAAAAATACTGGATCAATAATTGCTCACTGATTTGATGGTGAGGACAGGTAGCACACAACTTGTTGAACCTCTCCCAGTACTCATATAATGTCTCTCCAGGTAGTTTCCTTATACCACAGATTTCTTTCCAGATGGATGTTATTCTGGATGCAGGGAAGAATTTCTCTAAAAATCTTCTTTTCATATGCGAAGGATCGATATTTGGTAGATATCCTTAGGATTCTCGAATGCGAGGAATCGATTCGGGGTGAAATAATGTGTGCATCAATAAGAATAGAAAATGATTTATACATGTTAAAGCTAATTGAATATTAAGGGTATGAATGATGAAACCCAATCCCGCTTTCTCATAAATATATTTCATTTTACTAGTTTCATGATTTTTCGTTACTTTCGTAATCACATGAAATTCCGCTCATCCTTATTGTACACAACTTTTGAACTGTTAAGTTGTATTTGGATTAACTGAATAGCTCAAGTCCCTGTGGAGACGATCTTTATAAATTTTGTAACTTACAACGACAAATTGGTAAGCTTGCCAAGAGTCTTAACAAGTTTCTTGACTTAATCTACTTATAAATAGCAGGGGGTTTATCAAACAATTTGCAGACAATGAACAAAAATTGTAGAAACACAAACAAGAATTGAAGAAAAACGCAGAAACTAACAGAATTGATAAAAGATGTATTAAAAATAGATTCAAGAATATCAATCCAATTCACCAAACCAAGCAATTCAAATTATCATAATTCTCATATATTATGAAGGTTCATTCACTATCATTAGAAGCAGTTCAATCGAATTAACTTCTAAATCAATTGAAATCACAAACCGGATTGAAATATCATCCAAACAATCTATGATTAAAATTCAAAATTAGGAAATAAATCTATAACCTAATTTGTTTTCAATCCTAAACATATTCATAATCATGAAAATCGAAAAAAAGGATTGAAGAAGAAGATGAACATTCACACAAAAATTAGAATATCAAACCAGAACTCAAATTCTCCTTGGTTGGACTGGATCCTTGGATTGATTGATTGTTTAGCCTTCCATGATCATCATCAGTGAAAGAGCCACAAAATTTGTGTGAGAAAAATTGAAGAACAAAGATGAAAGGAATAAGAAAAATAAATAACAATGAAGAACAGTTGCACAAGAAACTAGAAATTTTATTTTTGTATGTATGTGTCTATATGTGTGTCCTCAAATAACTCCTAGCAACACTAATATATAGTTATTGAAAAAAATTAACGGATGCGCTCTGATTAGGCCCATCTAAACTAACTAATTATGCTAATTACATCATTTAAAATCCAAACTCGCATCTCAAGACTCAAGTGCAGATGTTCTAACTTCCAAGCCTATTTTGACCCTCAAAACGGTAGAATTGATTCACGTTTATCTCTGACAAAATTTTGTCTCGTTTCCTTAGCTTTCTTGGGAATACTCATATGTTCCATTTGGAGTTTTGTAGAATCCTATAGGTCCTACACAAAGAAGATAGGTCAAGTAAGCACAAAATCTGAAAATAAGCAACAATTTTCAATTAAGCCTGATTATTTGGCTAAGACCAAAACTGAGTTAAAATGAGAAAATAATAATCCAAGAGAAATTAAATAAGCTAATAAGAATAGAAAAATATTATACTAAAAATGCTCAATCACTCATGAAGTCCCTGAGCATTGACAAGTGTTGTCCAGTGTCGATGGTGATAACCTTGACAATATAAGTGTTGGATTCAATGGAATTACTTGAAGAATGGACAAAGGATCAAAGTTGAGTTTTAGCTTTCAACATGCCTTGAAGTACTGAAGAATTATAAATGATTAAATGTAAAAGGAAAAAGCATTTATGGTGATCCAAGAATATTGCATTCACATCATTCATTCATTAAATTGGTTTAAATGATTAGAATTCACAATGCATTAATAAAATGCTTAAGTCTAATAGTTAAAACATAAGGTTTTTTGAAAAATATATTTTCTACTGATTTAATCGATTACTTATTCGTAATAATCGATTATATTGTTCTTTGTGCTTTATGGAAAACTTTTCAAGAACAATGTAATCGATTACATGTCGGTTTAATCGATTAATCTACCTTAGCTTACATATAAACTACTTTGTTGATCATTTTAATCGATTACCAGTAAGCTGTAATCGATTACATAGGCTTACCAAGAAATATCATCTCTCTGTCTTAATCGATTGCCAAATATTGTAATCAATTACATGATATGCCTATGCATAACACATCTTGCTACTTTTAATCGATTACCAGAATTTGAAATCGATTACTCTGCCCATTTCAAGATTATGAAGCTTCCTTCATTAATCGATTACCAGAAGCTGTAATTGATTACATAGTTTAATTCATGGTTATAAAGCTTCCTGTTTTAATCGATTACGTATCGAAATAATCGATTATTCTGTTCGCTACTTGAACCCAGATTTTTATAGAACTCTTTAATCGATTACTTGCTTGGTTGAATCGATTACATAAATGAAATAATCGATTATTGAGCGCGTTTAATCGATTACTGACTGTTAGAAAAGCCTGTTATAAATAGAACTCTCACTCAGCTTGTTTGTAGAGAGATTAATTCGTACTCTGAGCATTCTAAGGCTTTCTAAACATTCTTTTAGTGGTTTTTCTGGGTTCATTGAGTTCTTGTATTCACAAAAATTCTTATGGGTTGTTAAGTGATTAGTGAAGCAAGAAATTCTTTTCCAAAGCTTGAGGAAAGTGATATTCTGAGCTTGTATTCATTCTTTAACCTGGTGAAATCATTCATATGCATATTGTTCATTGGATCATCAGGTGACTTTTTTCCTTAATCTTTGAAGTTGTAATTCTGTTTTGAATTCTATGTTTGTTTGTCTATTGTAAATGGGTTTCTTGCTTGTAATCTAGAGATAGGGTTTCTCTAGGGGATTTACTGAGTAGTGTTCTCAGTGGGTTGTCTCTAAGGATCTAATAGTGTCTTAGATTTCTGAACTTTATCTAGGGTTGATAAAGAGAGACTTTGTAATAACTTGTAAGAACTGATATTTGCAATAGTGGAACTCCATTATAGTGTTGAGTGGAAGAAAACTGGATATAACTTCATAGCGTTTGAAGTGAACCAGTATAAATCTTTGTGTGTTGTTTATATTCTTTATATTGATTATATTTTGTTATCTTGACTGTAAGTTTTAGTTATCATCAAAGTTCTTAAGCTATTGCATATCCTTGGTTAAGCATTAGATTGAATAAAGGTTCTTGGTTTAAAAAAGTGATAAAGATCCAAAAGGGAAAAACTCTGATTTTGTTCAAGAAAATTTTGAATTACCAAACCTAACCAATTCACCCCCCTCTTGGTTAAGTGTGAAGTGTTCCTATATTTTACAATAAGAAATATGAGTCTGGAACATGTCAAACCCTCTTAACTTGAACACATATGTGTTGAATTGTCCAGGGAGGACATGCTTTTGTTAGGATTTTTCTCGGCAAGCGCACCAATTTGTCATTGTAAGTTTCAAAATTTATAAGATCGTCTCCACACAGACTTGAGCTTACTCAGTTAATCCAAATAGAATTAAACAGTTCAATAGTTATGTACAAGTAGGTTGAGCAGAATTTCATTTGGTGGTGCAAGTAAAGTAAAATAACCAAACTTAACGAAAAAAGAAAATATTTATGAGAAAGTGGGATTGGATTTCATCATTCTTAACATTCTATATTCAATTAATATTTACCACGCATAAATCATCGTCTATTCTTATTGATGCACACTAATTTACCTTGAATCGATCCCTCGCATTCAAGTTTTAAGGATATTTTACCGCATATCGATCCATCACATATTTAAGTAAATACCCCAGCGTTAAGAACTATAATCGCGTGCTTTTATGCAATCAAAATGTTATGCCCTATTCCTAACAACGTAACATAATGAGTAAATTCATTCAGTTCAAACCCTAAGATTACTTTCCAGTCTCACTTAGGATTTAAGTTCGTTATACTAGTGATCAAGTAGGATCAAGCATTAAGCGCAAAATGAAACTACCAATAAGAAATAGAACGATTCATGCATGAATATTAAAAGAAGTATAGGGTTAAGAAGATTACATCCAACCTCTAAGAAGCTAGCCAAGCATGGAGAGAACCTCCTCTCGGAAAGAGTTGTTGAACGTTCCCATCCTCGCTTCTCTCCGACAGAGTTTCCCCGCTAATCCTCACTTCTCTCACTTTCTTAATCTACCTAATACTACTATTTAACCTCCTAAGCCTAAAGAACAAGCAAAGGAAGAAAGAAATCAAGAAAATTAAGCCAAAAGAATGTCTTTCCTGTTCAAATTCGTGGCCTATTTATAGGTTTTTGCCTCCTGCCAGCTTCACTCGCCCAGGCCACCATTTTCTTCATGTTTTGGTCGCCTGGGCCAGCTTAACATATCTTTTTGGAACTTGTAGCTCGCCCGGGCGAGAAAAATACACTATGGTTGGTCGCCTGAGCGAGTTAAAGTCTTAATGTTGAAGAACGCTTTGGGCTATGTCGATTTCTGGGCCCGAAATGCTTGTTGCACCTCCCATACTTGCTATATAAGCCTTCTTTGCTTGCTTTGATATCCGAAAGCCTCGGAAATCCATGGAATCTATCAAACACACAACATGATTTGGATTAATCTTCCGAAACACTTTAAACACAAGTATAAGGTGCTAATTAACTAGGTTTAGGGAAATTTATAAGCTAAATGAAAGAAATCAAAAGATAAGTGCCAATATTTTAAACACGAAGTTAACTGAAATATGGCACTTATCAGCTTTATTCTATAGGTGAGGTCGGACATGTCGGGAAAGTGAGGTATCTATGTTGGACATTTTGCCTTTATCTGACCATTGTAGAATGTTTTTGAAAGCAAGTATCATGCTTGTCTTTTACCCCAAGTTTGTGCAACATAGGCGCATTACTCGTGCATACCTGCCACTCATGGAGTGGACACGTATTGGAGACATGCGGAAGTGGGTGAATGGAGTCTGATCGTGGTAGGAATTTCAAGTGTAATACCTCGACTTATCATCTTGTTATTATTGATTTTTAATGAAAATTAATTTGTCAACTTGTTAAAATTATTGAACCGAGGTTACTATTAATTAATATTCAAAAGATTTATACGTCTGGTTCATTTATAACTAAAATATACTGTAAAATACAATACAAACCGATATAGAGTCTATTACATAGTACACAGAACTAAAATATTTATTACAACAAAACATCTTAAATCAAAACATCTTCAACAAAGTCCTCCATCAAAAATAGCCTACCAATTCTTCTTTATTGTTCATCTGCTCGCCCGAATAAAATTGAGGTCATAGCAGGTGTCAACCACAGACACAAAGTACAGGGTAAGTTTATGATAAACATAATTTAAGCAACAGAATATATTCAATATGCAGATATTCATAACAACATCCTCAAAGATGCATGATTATCTTAGACTCTTATCATGATGCATGATTCTCTTAAACTCTTATCATGTTGCATGATTCTCTTAAACTCTTATCATGTGGTGTAAAATATGAGAACACTTCACACTTAACCAAGAGGGGGGGTGAATTGGTTAGGTTTAGTAATTCAAAATTTTCTTGAACAAAATCAGAGTATTTCCCTTTTTGGATCTTTATCACTTTTTGAAACCAAGAACCTTTATTCAATCTAATGCTTAACCCAAGATATGCAATAGCTCAAGAACTTTGTTGATAACTAAAACTTACAGTCAAGAATAACAAAATATAATCAATATAAAGAATATAAACAACACACAAAGATTTATACTGGTTCACTTCAAACACTATAAAGCTACATCCAGTTTTCTTCCACTCATCACTAGAATGGAGTTCCACTATTGGAAATATCAATTCTTACAGGTCATTACAAAGTCTATCTTTATCAATCCTAGATAAAGTTCAAAAATCTAAAACACTATTAGATCCTTAGAGACAACCCACTGAGAACACTACTCAGTAAATCCCCTAGAGAAACCCTATCTCTAGATTACAAGCAAGAAACCCATTTACAATAGACAAACAAACACATAATTCAAAACAGAATTACAATTTCAAAGACTAAGGAAAGAAGTCACCTGATGATCCAATGATTAATATGCATATGAATGATTTCACCAGGTTAAAGAATGAATACAAGCTCAGAACATCACTTTCCTCAAGCTTTGAAAAAGATTTTCTTGCTTCACTAATCACTTAACAATCCATAAGAATTTTTGTGAATGCAAGAACTCAATGAACCCAGAAAAACCACTAAAAGAATGTTTAGAAAGCCTTAGAATGCTTAGAGTACGAATTGATCAACTTACAAACAAGCTGAGTGAGAGTTCTATTTATAACAGGCTTTGCTAACTGTCAGTAATCCATTAGACGCGCTCAATAATCGCTTATTTCATTTATGTAATCGATTACACCAAGCAAGTAATCGATTAAAGGGTTCTATAAAAATTTGGGTTCAAGTAACGAACAAAACAATCGATTATTTCGATACGTAATTGAT
The DNA here is from genome assembly GCA_007407185.1 of Glycine tomentella. NCBI lineage: Eukaryota > Viridiplantae > Streptophyta > Magnoliopsida > Fabales > Fabaceae > Glycine > Glycine tomentella. Next base: position 71,609 of record PYAF01003598.1, read on the forward strand.
TAAAACAGGAAGCTTCATAACAATGAATGTAATAACTTGAATTTTAAACATATGTTTAAGTCTGGATTAAGCATGTGTTAAGCTTAGGATTAAGCTTATAGATGAGGAGATATTATTTGGCCTTGGAATCCCTTGAAAGGAGGCTTAAACGCTTGAGAAAGAGTGGAAATAGGTTATTCTGGCATGCGGCGCGACCCACGTGAAGTGTGGCGTGACCTGCGCCGGATGTATAAGAATGCCAATGCTGTCTGGCATCCCAAGTGGGTAGCGTGGGAGTCCAAGTGAGTAGCGTGGGAAGTGGCTTAGAAATGACATTTTCTGTCTGCCATCCCAAGTGAGTAGCGTGGGAACCCAAGTGAGTAGCGTGGGAACGTCGGCAGAATTGGAATTTAAAGGCCAAAACATGAGGAATGGAGAAAATTCCATTTCTTCTTCCTCCCCTTAGCCCAACCTCCATGGTTGAAGTCCTTAAGCTTCTTAGGACTTGATTTCTCAGCCTAAACACTTCCCT
>PYAF01003598.1:72219-82577 GCA_007407185.1 Glycine tomentella
CGTCGGAGGCCTACGGGATGTTACAATGAAACGTAATCGATTAAAACAGGAAGCTTCATAATAATGAATTAAACTATGTAATCGATTACAGCTTCTGGTAATCGATTAATGCAGGTAGCTTCATAATCATGAAATAGGCAGAGTAATCGATTACAAATTCTAGTAATCGATTAAAAGTAGCAAGATGTGTTAAGCATAGGCATATAATGTAATCGATTACAATATTTGGTAATCGATTAAGACAGAGAGATGATATTTCTTGGTAAGCCTATGTAATCGATTACAGCTTACTGGTAATCGATTAAAATGATCAACAATGCAGATGTAAGCTAAGATAGATTAATCGATTAAACCGACATGTAATCGATTACATTGTTCTTGAAAAGTTTTCCAGAAAGCACAAAGAACAATATAATCGATTATTACGAATAAGTAATCGATTAAATCAGTAGAAATATATTTTTTCAAAAACTTTATGTTTTAACTATTAGACTTAAGTATTTTATCAACGCCTTGTGAATTCTAACCATTTAAACCAATTTAATGAATGAATGATGTGAATGCAATATTCTTGGATCACCAGAAATGCTTTTTCCTTTTACACTTAATCACTTATAATTCTTCAATACTTCAACGCATATTAAAAGCTAAAACTCAGCTTTGATCCTTTGTCCATTCTTCAAGTAATTCCATTGAATCCAACATGTGGTACCAACAGTCAAGATAGCCCCATCCCAGTGGCACAGAACTGAAACGATCAGTCAGGGTCCCACAGTATTGCAACAGGATTCTCACCCACACTTCATGTGATCATCATGGGTGGCATGATTTACCCACTGCCGAGTCACCCCTCAGCTCAGACTTCTCTTATCTGAACGCTCGAACTCAATTCCTGCAGCTATTTAACACACCTCCTCTGTGTGGCAACTCTTATACACACCTCCACTCTGAGGCAACTCTTATGAGACACATCAATATGTAGTATCAATTGTCAAGATAGTCCCATCTCAGTGGTCCAGAACTTATCCGATCAGTCAAGGTACCCCAGTGTTTCCTAGGTTCTCACTCACACTTCATGTGATGTGATTCCGTACTGCAAGAGTCACCCCCTAGCTCAGACTTCTCTTATCTAAACGCACGAACTCAGTTCTTGTAACTATCTGACACACCTCCTCTCTGAGGCAACTCTTATGATACACATGAGATGGTTTCACTTATGCATGACTCATTCATTTTATCAACTTACATGTATTTTCCACATCAATCTCCAATCATTGTCTCACATAATTTACTCAGAGATTCAATATAAATCAAGTATAGAACTCAGCTTTTTACTCATGTACAGAAACTCAACATATCATTCATATACAGAGATTCATAGAAACACTCAACAACATATGGAATTTAGAGAAATTCATAGAAACACTCAGCAACACATGAACTTCAAACACTTATTCAAACACAAACAACACTTAAACTATCTTTATCATAAAGCTTCCCTATACATACCTTATAACCTCTTATGAAGCTTTTCTATCTCTTCCTAATGGTACTAGCTTCTACACGTGATTCTTCAAGGGAAAGTAGAGTTTCTTTATGCTTTGGAAAGGAAAAGATGAAAATGAAATGAAAGAGATGGGAGAGAGATTCACGTGAAGTTGGAGTAGGATGAAGTCTTGAGAATGACTTCCACTTAAGGCCTCCCCCCCTTTATATAAAGTTTGGAAAATAATAGAATATTTACAAAAATCTCCTAAGTCATGATGCTTCCATTACAAGTGTCCCTACACTTGTCATGACCTTTACAAGTGTCCCACCACTTGTCATGGTCTTGAAGCTTCTTCCTTTTTTTCTTCCAAGTGTCCTCTTACTTGGCATGTTCATGAAGTTTCTCTCTTCTTCTAGCTTATTCATGTAACATCCCCAAAATTATAAAAATGTGATGATAATTGGATACAAGTATGTTTAGAGAAAAATAATTATATCGCTCTTTCCATGATGTAGAAATTACTAGAAAACCCTTAAGATGAAAATTTCAAAAATGCCCTTAGACATTTTTGAAAATAACCAAAATACTCCTAGGTTGAATGGCATAATTACCAAAATGCCCCTAGGCCAAAAATACTCAAATAACTTTAGAAATTTTGTAGAAACTTGATGAAATTATAAAATACACTTAGATGACTAAGTATTAACATATTTTGTGACACAAAACTCTAGAATAAAATTTCTACAAAGTTTAGAAGATGACAACTTTGAGGCTGTATTCAAGAAAACTCAAGCATCAGAAAAATATGGAAAAATGGTACATAATATCTAGAGAATTTTTCTCTTAATTATAGGACGAATAGACCTATTTAATGAAATGGTTTAGTAATTTTGATGGTCAGAAGAAGTATAGACCAATCAAAAATAAGATAAAGATGTAGTCTAGAATGAAAGGTTTGTGTATTGCCCTGTATAAGACTACTTGGGATTAATTTAAACTATCATAGGGATAAATTCTTAGGAGCATCTAGAATTCTAATATTCAAAATTTTCTTTAGATAAAAGAATTCAAATTAAATTGGATTTCTTTTTAAGAAAATACCATATTGAAACTAGATTTTTATTCATCATCAAAAATGACCACATGTAGCATGAAAGGAAGAAAAATTTGTATTACTTCCCTTGAAGCTTGTCATTCACGTGGAGAAGCATGGAGAATGAGGAAGAAGCTTCTTGAATTCAGCCACTTGGAAGATAAGCCATAGGATGAAAACAAGTGGCAAGACATTTGTATGGCATGGATGCAAGGTAACATAAAAATCAAGCCAAGATTTCTCTACACTCTTCCATCTTTCACGTAACAGCTCTAGACATTATTTCAACAATCTCAACGGTCAAAAGTTACATATGTGAGATAGTAGTGTACCTTTAAAATTTTAAAGAGATCCAACAGTTAACGAATCCAAAATTAGAATTTTACTAAAGCAGGTTTGGGATAAACTCAAGAATGAGCTACTTCATGAAAATACAAGAGATATGGAGAAACTTCATGATTTTGGACACTTGGAAGCAAAGGAGAAGAAGCTCTAAGATCATGCCAAGTGGTAGGACACTTGGAAGGAAGAAAGGAAGGAAGCCTTAAGATTATAACAAGTGTAGGTACACCTGTAAAGGAATAATGATGGCTTATGAGATTTTTCTCTAAGTAATCATTTCTTCAACACTATATAAAGGGAGGAGGAGGAACGTAAGTGCAAACCAATTCCAAGACCACTCCTTTCTTCAAACCTCACGTGAACTCTCTTCGTCACACCACTTTCATTTCATTTTATTCCATTTCATCTTTCTTGCATACTTTCCTTTTCATCCTTCCTTTCATCCCTTTTACCTTTCATTTTTAAGTAGACTAAAAACAAAAATCCTAAGCCTTGCTACTTTGAAATCTCACGTGGAACTAGGAGCATTTAGAGGGATATCAAGATTCAAACTCACTTGAGGTAGGTGAAGTTTAAATCTCTAGTTAATCAATGGTTTAGGTTAATTTACATGTTTTAATAGGCTGATTTATGATTGATATTTAGGCTTGAAATTTCGTGATGTTTAAAGGTTATTCTTTGATGAGAATATGTTGATTTAAGACATAAGATAGGCCATGATTTATACCCATTAATAATAGTGAAGTATGAAAGTCTAATTGATAATCTTTTGAGGTAATTTCAATGATACTTTGGACTGTCTATATTTTTATGAACATGTTTTGATTTAATTCTTGAAGTAGAGGATGAATGGTGTGGAGTTGAATGATTTAAATACTTGATGATTTGATTTTGAGGATTAATTAGTGAGGTGGTAGGTGAAAGGAAAATTAAAATGTATACTAGGTGAGAATCTTTGGTTATAAATGTTTAAAGTAATTAGATATTATTTATATCAAGGATTATTAGTTAAATTACTAACATAATTTTTCTGTAGTTAAGGTTATTCTCTGGTTAGTAATAAGCTTAATGGATAAGATATGGTGGTGTAACCATACTTATGATATAAATGATGATATGATATATATTATGCTTATGAATTTGATTTTTATGGATGTTGATATGTTGATTAAGATAGGTGGATTCATGTTTCCATGTTCCAAGTCCAGTACGAGGCTTTGGGGAAACAGAATCTGATGCTACATACAGTACGATATGTAGTACCCAGGTGCAAGGATATATGGCAAAATTCATGCATGTTTGCGTAAGACTATAGCATCGTCCACACTCAGTGTGGCCACATACAGTACGATATGTGGAGGTCATTTGCCCTGGGATAGTTCATCTCATGCATTCATATAGTTGCATATTGCTTGTGGATGTGTTTGATTTTTTTAATGATTTTACTAACCAAATAATAGGGTCGGGATTTAGCTTTGCCTACTGAGAAATTTATTTCTCACCCCATCTGTTTCATGTTTTTTTTTAGATGGCAATGATGGATAGGTTCCATGAGGCCTTGGAGTAGTGAAGATATATAAAAGAAGTTATGAACTAAGCTGGATTTTTGAGAAAAGTAGTGTACTTGTATTATATAAACTTTTGTATCAGAGACATTGGCTATGTATATGAGTAACAAATCTTTTACAAATTTTACGTTTTAAAAATTTTACTATTATACGTTTATTAGAAATTTACCCTTAAGTAAAAATAAAAATAAGTAAAGATTTAGGTCGTTACAATTCACGTGGACAACAAAGAAGAAGGAGAAAATTTACTTTCTTTTATGCTATTTTGTATAAATCATTCCCAAAGCATGATTTCTTCTTATCCCTTCATCAATGGTGGCTTACAAGTGACTAGATGTTTCTTAAGCCTTCATGATTGTATCTTATCATTTTAATTTATGAATCTTAAAGTATTTTTCTACTTAACATGACTTATCAAATTAAAATATGACAAAGCACCTTATTCCCCTTTTTCTTCTACTTCTTGTGAATACCATAGGCGAGGGGAATATTTTTATCTTCTCTTCTTCCTTCTATATCATGTTATTATTTCCTTTAAAGAGTAGAAAATTGTGTGGTTCTCCTTATGTCCATATGTCACCTTTTATAAGGAAGAAGAATTCAATTCCAAGTTGTCTTCACACATGGCCTTTCATAGGAAGAAGTAAAATTCAATTTGAACTTAGCTTTACACATGGCATTCATAATAGGAGTTCAAGTTCAATTCAAACTCTTCTACCTAAAGGATAATATTAAATAATGAAACTTTAGAGTTTTCCAGAAACTGACTTCGGTTATAGTATAAATAGCTCACAAGTAGTCTATACAGAGTGCTACACAGACCTTACATTCAAGACTGCTTATATCTTAATTCTGATTGGTCCATACTACTTTTGACCATCAAAATTACTAAATCATCTCTTTGAATAAGTCTATACATCCTACAATTAAAAGAAAATTCCCCAGATTCTACTTATCATTTTTCTATACTTTTCTGCTACCTAAATTTTCCTGAATAGAATTTCAAAGTTATCACTATATAAAATTCACAGAAATTCGATTCTGAAACTTTTTGTCACAAAGTATTTTGGTAATTTGCCATCAAAGGATACTTTGTAATTTCATCAAGTTTTCACAAAGTATCTAAGGGTGTCTTGGTAATTTTAGCCTTAAGGATATTATGGTAATTTGTCACTCTAGGGGCATGATCATAATTTTCCAAAACATCCAGGGTATTTTTGTAATTTCCACCTTAAAATATCTTACCAAAATATCTAAGGGCATTTTTGTAATTTCTATTTTAAGGGAAGGGCAATGTGGTCATTTCTCCTCAAACATTTTTGTAATGTCTCTAATTAATATTTCACCCAAATAATTTAAATACAGACCATCAAATCTCTCATAACCTAATATTCACGTCAATAATTATGCAAGAATAATTCATATAATATTTTCACCATAGTTTTGAAATTTCAGGGTGTTACAATTCTCCCCTCCTTCAAAAAAATTTTGTCCTCGAAATTTGCCTGATTCAAAAAGTATCGGATAACTCTTTCACTTCTCATTTTCCAGTTCCTAAGTAACATCACCATTTGTACTGTTTCTCAAATCACCTTTACTAAAGGAATTTATTTTCTTCATAAAGCTTTGATCCTTCTATCCTCAATTCTCTATGTAACCTTTTTTCCAAAATCTGAATATAATTCTAGGATCCTTATCAGATACAATACTAGAAGGAACTCCAAGCAATCTTGCAATCTTACTTATGTACTAACTTGTCAACTTTTCTAAAGAATACTTGATACTAATGGGAATGAAATGAACAGACTTAGTTAACCAATCTACTATAACTTATATGGAATCAAAACCTTTAGAACTCTTGGTAAAGCTGTAACAAAATCTATGGATATGCTTTTTCACTTCCACTGAAGTATTTCTAAAGATTGTAACATACCAGGAGATTTCTGATGTTCTATCTTAGATTTCTGGCAAAGTTAAACAAGAATATACATACTCACTTATTTCCTTCTTCATCCTAGGCCAACAGAACAAAACTTTTAGATCTTGATACCTTTTAGTGGCTATTGGATGGATACTCAACTTACTCTTGTATCTTTCTTCCAAAATTATTTTCTTAAGTTCAGGTTCATTAGGCACACAAATTCTCCCTTGTAATCTCAATATATCATCCGTTCCTATCTTAAATTCGCTATTCCTTCCATTGGATATATTTTCTAATATGGTTTTTAAGAAAGGATAAGATCTTTGCCTACTTCCTATTTCCTTCAAAAATTCATTAGAAATTTGCAAAGCTCCCAACCTTATGTTCACAGGCGTAGTTTCACACATTAAACTAAGATTTCTAAACTGTTTTACAGATCCATTTCTCTAATCATCAATGCAGATATCATCAAAGATTTCCTACTTAAAACATCCACCACCACATTGGCTTTTCTAGGATGATAACTAAGCTCAAAATCATAATCTTTCAAAAATCCCATCCATCTCTGCTGCCTCATATTTAATTCTTTTTTTTACTAAACAAATATTTCAAACTCTTATGATCACTAAAAACCTCAAAATGAAAGCCATACAGATAGTGTCTCCAAATTTTCAACATAAACACCACAGTTGCTAATTCTAAATCATGAATAAGGTAGTTTCTCTCATGGGCTTTCAATTGCCTAGATGCATAGACTACTATCTTTCCATTAAAACTCCTCCTAAACCCATTTTGGATGCATCACAATATACGACAAAAGGTTTTTCTATATCTGGCAAAACTAACACAGGTCTTGTCATCAGTTTTTTTCCTTAAGGGTTTTGAAACTATGCTCACACTGGGCATCCCATACAAAAATTTGATCCTTACGAGTCAGCTTGGTCAAAGGTAAGGCTAACTCGGAGAAATCTTCTATGATTCTTTAATAATATCCTGCTAAACCCAGAAACTTCTAATCTCAAACACAGACTTAGGACTTTCCTACTTTAGAACAACCTTTACCTTAGAAGGATCTAAAGCTATACAACCTTGGAATATCACATGTCCTAAGAAACTCAATTTCTCTAACCAAAATTCACACTTGGACAACTTAGCATAAAATTGTCAATACTTAAGGGACTGTAACACAATCCTCAAATGCTCCTCATTCTCCTCTCTAGTCTTAGAATATACCAAAATATCATCTATGAATACTTTTACAAAACTATCAAGATAGGGGTGAAAGATCCTATTTATATAATCCATAAACACACCAGGGGCATTTGTCACATCGAAGGGCATAACTAAATACTCGTACTGACCATAACGAGTTCTAAAGGCAGTCTTCGAAATATCCTCAGATTTCACATGGATCTGATGGTAACGTGACCTAAGGTCTATCTTGCATACATGCTCCTATCAACTGATCCATAAGGTCATCTATTCTAGGAAAAAGATACTTATTTTTAATTGTCCAACTACCAATAGTCTACACACAACCTTATGGTCCCATCCTTCTTCTTTACTAACAAGACTAGTGTTTCCTGTAGAAACACATTAGTCTCACTTCCCATGAAAACACATTAGGTCTCACAAACTGCTTATCCAACAACTCTCCTAGTTGTTTCTTAAGCTCAACTAACTCTATAAGAAACACCTTATAAGTAGCTACATATATGGATCCAACACCATATATTAAATCTATAGAAAACTCTATCTCTTTCAAGCAGTAGACCGAATATATCCTTAGGAAACATTTTTGAAAATTCTCCAACAACAAGGAGGTCACCTCGAGAAACCTTGGTCTCTACTTCCAGGTTAGACAAAATCACGTACACTTGAGCATTTTCTTTCAAAGATGACAAAATTTGGTTAACAGAGATAGATATCTCATTATCACTCATCTCAGGATTACCAAACACCAACATTTAAAACAATTCAACAGAACATGGTTGGAAGATAACCAGTCCATATCTAGAATAACATCAATTTGGCTAAGAGGCAAACAGATCAGATTAACACAAAAATTTTCTATCAGAAATCTCCACAAAACAAATCATACATACATCAGAAATCAAAACATACCCACTAGTTGGGGTCTCAATCACAAGCTCATCATTCAAAAAAAAACACAGAGAATTTAAGTTTCTCCACTTACAAATAAAATATAAACGAATAGGTCACACCGGAATTGAATAGCACAAGTAACCAAATACCATATTTTTCCTTGGTAATGGGGAGAGTATCTCAACAATTATTCAATCTTAACTATATACTCAACCATAATCATAATATTTTGCTTAAGCTCTACGAGTTCCATCACTTTCTTGTTTCTAACATCCTCAAGAAAATATTTCTCCAAAAATGACCTCTTAAAGGTTCCCCAAGTCACAACTTGATTTTCACCCTCAAATCTTGGAAAACGTCAGCTATTGTACAATCATTCTTACTAGTCATCACTCCTTACACACACCAAGTGAAAAACATACACCCAACACACAATATAATTCTACACCCACTTAATCACTATAGAGAGTTGATACCTAGAAAATCACCTATCATTGACTTACTTGTATTTCTGGCTGCTTGTCATAATGCTTCTTTGCCATTCACAAATTATCCAGGTGGCCAGTCTGCTAATTTATGAATATGAGTTGAAACTTATGGTATAACAGACATCAGGAATACAAACATATTATGACAGCATCTCAAATCTCCATAATCCATAAGCAAAATACCGATCACCTTATGGAAAAATATTTTTATCATAACATCATACAGACCACAAGTAAGGTTAAACCACCGTACCTTATTTAAGTAAGATCATTACCAACTTAGACATGACCATAGAATATCCTCAAGCAACATAAAATCATATTAGTAGTCTAACTAATAATCCACAATTTATCTTTCAAATAATTTCCAATCCCTTTACACTTTCACAAGAAAAGATTTAAACCTAGCATGTATCTTAACCACCTAACTACTTAATCTTCAAAATTGAATTCCTCTAGTATTTGAACCATTTATCTGCACATCATTCATCCTCTATTTCTAAAATTAATGCAAAATAGTCCATAAATATGACAAAACCTCCCAAATATCATCAAAACCACCCCATAAAATATGACAAAACCTCTCAAATATCATCAAAACCACTCTCCAAAGATCATCAAATGTAACTCCAACATCACTAATATTCCAACTTATAGATCATCACCTATCTTATGGTTAAAATCAACGTTTTCTCATTTCAAAATAACCATCAAATGACATGAATTTTAAGCCTAAATGATAACCATAAATCTGCCCACCTAAGCATATAAGTTAATCTAATATTAACAATCCAAACAATTAGCAGGTAGTCAATTACTCCAAACATCAAACATACAAAAAGCAACCACCTAATACACAGAGAAACACAGCAGACTCACAACTCACCGACCGAAAGGTTCGACCAGCTCTGATACCATTATTGTAATACCTCAACTTATCATCTTGTTATTATTGATTTTTAATGAAAATTAATTTGTCACCTTGTTAAAATTATTGAACCGAGGTTACTATTAATTAATATTCAAAAGATTTATACGTCTGGTTCATTTATAACTAAAATATACTGTAAAATACAATACAAACTGTAACATCCCCAAAATTATAAAAATGTGATGATAAATTGGATATAAGTATGTTTAGAGAAAAATAATTATATCACTCTTTCCAAGAAGTAGAAATTACTAGAAAACCCTTAAGATGAAAATGTCAAAAATGCCCTTGGACATTTTTGAAAATGACCAAAATGTCCCTAGGTTGAATGGCATAATTACCAAAATGCCCCTAGGCCAAAAATGCTCAAATAACTTTAAAAATTTTGTAGAAACTTGATGAAATTATAAAATACACTTA
>PYAF01003600.1:34035-50298 GCA_007407185.1 Glycine tomentella
GGAGTGAATTCTTGCAACCATACCCATTTCTACTGAAGCACAAGGCAGGAGTTCAAAATGTTGTAGCCGATGCTCTCAGCAGGCGACATGCATTACTCTCCACTCTCCAAGCAAAGGTCGTCGGATTTGAGGCTATCAAGGAATTATACCAAGATGATCCTGACTTTAGCAAAATTTGGAATGTGACAAAATCACAACCGTTCCAAAAGTACTACCAGCATGAAGGGTTTCTGTTCAAAGATAAAACCCTGTGCATCCCTCAATGCTCATTACGGGAAGCAATCATCTGGGAAGCCCATGATGGAAGTCTAGCTGGTCACTTTGGGCGAGACAAAACCGTAAGCTTGGTAAAGGAGAAATTTTATTGGCCGAGACTAGAGAAGGATGTCAACAAGCACATTCAAAGGTGCAGGATGTGTCACATAGCCAAAATCAAGAGTCAGAACACGGGATTGTATATACCTCTTCCGGTCCCATTAGCACCCTGGGAAGACGTCAGCATGGATTTTATCCTTGGCCTTCCTAGAACACAGCGGCAGAAGGATTCCATAATGGTGGTAGTAGACAGATTTTCTAAGATGGCCCACTTTGTTCCATGTAAGAAAACCAATGATGCTGTTCAAGTTGCAGAATTGTACTTCAAGGAAATTGTCCGCCTTCATGGTATTCCAAAAACCATTACTTCTGATCGAGATGTTAAATTTCTGAGTCATTTCTGGAGAACCCTTTGGAAGAAGATGGGTACTAAACTACAATTCAGTAGTGCTAGTCATCCCCAAACAGATGGACAAACTGAGGCAATCAACAGAGTATTGGGAAATCTTCTTCGAAGTTTCATTGGGAAGAATTTAAAGCAGTGGGATCTTCTTCTTGCACAGGTCGAGTTTGCCTACAATAACTCTGCCAATCAAGCTACTGGAAAATGTCCATTCGAAGTAGTTTATGGAACTCGTCCGCTCAGTCCAATGGATTTAGCCGTCTCACCTGACATTCAATACTACAGTGCAGAAGCTGGAGAAAGAGCAAAGGAAATCAAGAAATTGCATGAGCACGTTCGTGATCAGATCCAGAAGCAGAACTCTAAGTATAAGGCTCAACGAGATAAGCATCGAAAGTTACAAACTTTCAACGAAGGAGACTTAGTCTGGATCCAATTACGAAAAGAACGATTTCCAAATCAGCCAAATGCCAAATTATCTCCAAGAGCGGATGGCCCGTTTCGGGTTGTTCAAAAGATCAACGATAACGCTTATAAGATTGAGCTACCCGATTCTTACGGAGTGTCAGCTACATTTAATGTTGCCGATCTCTCACCATATTTCGAAGAAGAAGAATTCTTAGACTCGAGGACGAGTCTTTTCCAACCTGGGGAGAATGATATGGAATTTGTTAAGAGTTGGTAGAATTAGTGGGTTGATGTAGTAGGTGAAATTGATGTAGTAAGTGAAATTAATGTAGTAGGTGAAATTGATGTAGTAGGTGAAATTGGTGTGGTAGGTGAGCTACCTTGAGGCTATAAATAGGCAACATTGCCAATGGTTTTAAGATACACAACAATTCATTTGAATACAAGAACAACAAGTTCTTCTCTTTTCTCTCTTTTCTCTCTAGTCCTTTTAGTTCCTGAACCAGATTTGAATAATTAACAATCCAATGTGGGACTTGTGCCTACAGTGAGGTGAACGTTATCTAAGGTGGAACATAAAGAATGTTTTTATGGTTTTGAATCTACTTGGAATACTAATAAGAAAGACGTGAAACTAAAATTCCAAAGTACAGTGAACATGATACTAGCTAGCTTACTTACATGCCTCCGTCCCTGATTGGAGATATATGAAGTTTATATTTAATATGGATAAGTCCTAGGAAACACAGAATAGTCGGGGGTCAATCTCAAAGTTTGGAATAACTATAATTTCTTATTAAAATGTCGATCTAAATGGTTCTTAACATAATAAGAGTGGTTGTGACATATACTTGAAGTTTGAGTTTGCCAGTGTCTATAACTATGTAATAGACACTGGCAAGTGTTCGGATGGAAGATAAAATCTAGACCACAAGTGTTTGTCAAAAAAGTTAAATGGAAAGAGAAGAAACAGAAGTATTGGAAAAACCTCCATTGAAGCCACTGCATAAAAAATCCACTTGGAAGTGTGATCAAATATCAGCAACGGAGATAAAAAGTAACACAGGCTGCACTAAACTCGCTTTCTGCAAATCTTGATGAATTGAAATTTGACAAGAATGAGAGTATAGACGCAGAAGAAGTCAATAATGCGACTGCATTTGTCAATACGCTCATTGGTTGGGATCAATTAATGTCAATGCATAACTTGATTAATCTTTTAATTACCACTTAATAACTATTACAAGTTAATTTTTTTAAGTTATGATATTAAAAAGAAAAGGAATTGACCTAGCTTGAACCATGCAAGCTCTCTTTGCATTTGAATGGTTGCTCTAAAACTGGACAATGCTTTGAATTCAAGTGGCAGATGAGCAGCTAAGTGTAGAACGTTGTTACCTTCATTGTCCACTGCTCCTACTATATGTTCTATCTTTTTAAGTATACTAAAAAAAAATGCTCATTTTTCGATATAGGGCAGCCAAGTGCAGTAGGTTCCGTCCATTTTTGGGGTCCCTTATCATGGTCACTAGTTCACTATTATCGTCAAGAATCCAACTAAGAGCCTCATCATTTCGATATATAGTTGATTGGTCCAACAAATGTATAACATGAGCATAAAGAAACAAGTTAAATTAAAGTTTGGGCTTATATGAAACATCATTTTTTTGACACACACACATAATTAAATAAATAAATAAAACACCATTCGCAACCGATCATGAAAGCTTACTTAGAATTTCTGAAGGCTTTCGCGCCAGCATATGCAATGCTGTTAACTTCTCTTTTTGCCTCTTCATCTCTTGCAATGGCCAAATCAGTTGGATATTTTTCAAATAATTGCATTGCTACATCTGTTACATGCACAAATTAAATAGCGATGGTGGATTGCATATCTACAAGGCTAGGTAAAACTCCAACTAAATTGAAAAACCACTTACGAGTTCAACTAGATAAAAAAAAAAAAAGGATGTTTGATTTTACCCTTACCAAACCTGTTGCTGCTAATGGTCATAAAAAACAGTCGCTGAATATCCTTATAAGCCATTTTGTGAAGCAGATTCCGAGGACAAAATTTGCACCATTTTGGTATCAGCCTAGAACGATTGGATCTGCAATTCTAATGATAATGTGCTCAGTCTCATTAAATTTCCCTCTTTTGCCTTCTATTTTTCACATGCACAAACATGTGTTGTTTGTTCTAGTGTTTACCTTCACTTTCTAGTTTCTAAAATGTCTGAGTTACTTGCATCCTTGCCTTTGCAGAAAACAGTGAGTGCAGACTTTTAATGTCTTTGATTTTCTAAAAGATATTGTCATAAGGGTTTCTGATTTAGGTGGTTCTGTTGTAACTGGTGATGATCATACTGTCACTAAGAGATTTGTGCTCTGATTAATACTCATGTTACCAGGAACATGTTTTCTGTGCGGTGAATTTTGTTTATTTATTTTATATTAGGAAAGAAGATGATAATGACAGCCACTAGCAGCCCAAGTGAAATAACAAGGTAATATATCAATTCAGACTGAGTTGGCTTAAATTTTTCTTTTTGTGACTAAACCTTCTGCTGAGTAATTATCTCTTGTCAATGCAGACTGTGAACCTTTTGCTGGTTACAAAAGAATTTACTTCAGTCATTCGGGAATTTCACAAGTTGCTTCACTGACTTGCAAATACAAGTACATTTAATACTCTGTAAACCTTACTATACAAAGAACCAAAACTACCTGGTTTTCTTAAAACTTTTGGTGAAAACTGTTGTTGTAATTGAGCAAACTATTCACTATAGAATCAGAACTAACACATAATGTGGAAATTCTAGCTGGAGATGCAACATTGTAAAGAACCTCGCAGCAGCTTGATGTTAAATATTATCTGAATAATGAATTTTTTTTTCTTCATGATTTGCACAGAGCCTGGCATTGCAGTGGCAGAGGAAGGGGGTATCAATGTCAGAAGAGAAGCATGAGGAATACCCTGAATGGTCATTGTCTGATATGGAAAAAATGAACATTGATCCCATGCAACTAGCTAATTAACTTAAATGGAAGGCTTGATGAAGATGAAGAGGATTATGATGAAGAAATGTAGATGAACCTGTTTTGGTTTAGAAAGTTCTAATTGAGAATTAGAGTAGAATTTTTAGGTGTAGTATTAGACGAATCCTTAGTGGTTAGGAAGATTAGGAGGGCTAGGACATTGAAAACTCTAGTCCTTACAACCTTTGTTTTAGGATAAAAGTGGAGATATAGATTGTTCCAATTAGAAATAGCCACGGTATTGTTATTTGAGAAATTTTAATCTCATATAGGTCTTGCCTATGGTAGGCACTACATTCAGATCCTTAAACTTACGGATTTTGATTTTGTTTCGGTTGTTAGCTTTGATTGTGGCGTTGTGTATGCATTATGCAAGTCTGTTATTGTATCACACCACGTTTCCTCTCGAGTACAATTTGAAAGCAAATCGGCGGAGCAAACTCACTGATCAGACGACATGATTTGCACTTGAACCTTCTTTGTTATCTTGAATTTGATGAGAAATCAGATAAATGGAAAAGAAATAAGAGAGATAAAAATAAAAGTTTAATATGTATGTACTAACACTAACAGTATAAAACAATTTTAGGATTTTACAAACCATCGTCTAATTATAAATTATCATTTTAAAAGTTAACAAATTTGTTATATATACACGATGAGAGTTGTGATTGGATGACTATGTAAATCTTTTTAAGCTCTCAATACATAACTCTTATCTAGAAATATATACAAAATAAGATGAAGAAGATGTATTATTTAGATTAATAAAAATAAAAAGAAAAAATATATAAATTTTTATTTGTTTGAATAAATAAGAGAGTAGAAAACAAAAATATGGTCATTGCAAAAATGTTCATACAAATAAAAAATAAAATTTAATTTGAAAACCTGAACTTTTTAATTATTTCGTTATTTCTCAACATGAAAATATTTTGTTATAAAACAATAATTTGATTTTTTTTAAATTTAAACATAAGTAAAGGAACACTGCTAATCATTTCTCCCTCTATTTCACGTCACTTGGTGAGAAATATGGTTTGGTTAGGACTCATTAATTATAGTTTCATTTCTCATTTTCTAACACATTCAATCAAGAATTTTTTTATTACTTTATTTCTCTTCATTTTAATTTTATATTTATTATAACTTTGTTGTATATAGTAATTCTTGGCAGATCGAGTAAGATTAAGTCTCAGTGAAAGATGAATGCGTAATAAAAAAAAAAGGTTTGTCTTTGTTATGATATGCAGTATAGTCTCAAATTAAGGCGGGAACAATAAGAAAGGTAATATTTCATGAGATAGAAAATGTAGAATAATCTCAAATTTAAACACAAGCTTCATTGTTCCACAAACAAATAATAATACAGTGCCTTAAAGTTATGCCAATGTCTGCAACTCTGTAATAAGTTAGTCCAGTTTGGGCAAACGATAATATCTAGACCACAAGTGTTCGTTGAAAAAGCTAAATTGAAAGAGAAGAAACAGAAGTATTGGGAAAACCCCCATTGAAGCCACTGCATAAGAAACCCACTTGGAAGTGTGATCAAATATCAAAAAGGAGGCTGCAGTGAAAGCCACAACCAAAGCAGCAACGGCGATAATAAGTAACGCACGCCCAAAAGTCAAGCTGGGATGTAGTGATTTCACAAATTCGCTTTCTGCGAATCTTGATGAAGTGAAATTTGACAAGAATGAGAGTAAAGACGCAAAAGAAGTGAATAATGCGACTGCATTTGTCAATATGAAGACAGTAAACCACGCATTGGTCTTATCACCTGGAACAGTCAGTGCAGCTGCAAATGCTACGGTAGCAACAAGTGTTGACACAAGCATGCCAGATTCGGCCATTCCTTTGGCTGTTTCCTTAATTTCTTCAGATAACTTCTTGTGTTCCTTATAAAATACATTAATTGGTCTCATGCCCGCGTTGTTTCTCATTGTTCTTAGTTCATCAGGAACATTCCGCTTCACTACCTATTTACAAATCAAGAGGATATGTAAATGATGGTGTCCAAATGCATAACTTAATTCATCTTTCAATTATCACTTAATAACTAGAGCAAATTACAACAACACCTACTAAGATTTAGAGTAATTACACAAATATTTTTTGAGATATTAGAGTAAGTTTTAAGGGGATGTTAGTGTAATATTTTCAAAGATATAAGAGATGTTAGTGTAATTTTTCAAATTTAAAAGAAATTAGTGTAGAAAAATAAAAAATGGAATTACATATAATCATATGAAATCTCAGGAAAATTATTGTAATTTCCTCAAATAGCTATTACATATTAAATTTGTAAGAAATACAATTTCAAAGTTAAGATATTTAAAAAATAAATTTTAGCTAGGGGTGATATTCATTTTTACAAATGCACTTGTATAATTTTTAATTAAAATTTTCTATTATATATATATTGGCTGTTTAACTATTATGCTAAAGATTATGGATAACAAATTTTAAAAAATTATTACAATAATCAACAAATACTACATACAATGATTTCTAATTTTAATTAAAACTTGTTACTTTTAAAGAATATTTAAAATCAGTCTAGTTAACATAAGCCTAAAATTAGTGGAATTTTAAATTTTTAAAATAAGATAGCTAGAACTGATCGATCCCATGCGAGTGAATAAAGAATTGATGAATAAAGAAAACTAAGCAAATTAATTGACCTTGAACCATACGAGCTCTGTTTGCATTTGAATGCTTGCTCTTAAACTGGACAATTCTTCGAATTCACCTTGTGGAAGACGCGCAACCAAGTGTAGAATGTTGTTACCTCCATAGTCCACTGCTCGTCCTAGAAGCTCTCTTAATTCCCGTGGTATAATATTAAATATTTTTTCTTGTCGAAATAGCACTAGGGGTGGGTATGGATTGGATTTTTAAGATTCTAATCCATATCCAATTCATATCTAATTAAATGGATTGGATTTTAAATCCATATCCATATTTTTTTAAAAACAAACTAGATTTAAGATCCAATCCATTTAAATGGATATGGATTTGAATATATCTAATTTATATCCACTTAAATGTTATAAGATTTTTTTTTACAAATTTTAGTTAATAAATACTAAAAAGTGAAAATTTTGTACATGTCCATTGAAGAGCTATTTTCAACCGACCATGGTTAAAACTATTTTTTTATTGATATTGGTTTGTGTATTTTTGACGTACCTCAACCAAAACAATTTCGACAGATATCGGTCCTGACATTTTTAGTCTGGCATCAACCAAGACCATTTTTTGCTGACATTAGTCAGTGCATTTTCAGTTGACATTGGTTAATGATGTTTTTGGTCGATCTTAGCTAGGGTTACTTTTTGGTTGAGGTCGGTCATGATCTTTAGTCAATGCACTTTTTAGTTGACATTGACTAGGGGTTTTTTGATCAACATCGATCATGAGTAATATTGATAAGATTTTTTTTTGCCGATGTCGATCATTAATATTTTTTTGCCAACATTCTTCAAGACTTTTTTTTTATCGACGTTAGCTAGACTTTTTTGTTGATGTTAGTTGAAACTATATTTTTGTTGGCAACAACGGGAATTTGTTGGTCAACATTAACCATGACTATTTCTTTTGGCTGACGTTAGCTAGGGATATTTTTTGTTGACATCAACTAAGATTTTTTCGATCGGCATCAATTGGAAAAATATTTTGACCGACATCAACTAGGTTTCTTTGGATGATGTCGGCCGATGATTTTTTCAACCGATGTCGGCCAAAAAATAGTTTTGTCTAACATTGACAAAAAAAACTATAGTCGACGTCGAGCAAAAAACCTACTTGATGTCGATAAAAAATAATCTTAACAGACAACAACAAAAAAACTTAGCTTACGTCGGTATAAAAATAGCATCAACTGATGTCGGCCAAAAAATAGTCTCAATCAATGTTGTTTAAAAAAACTTACCAACATTAACCGAAAAATAGACTCAACGATAACAACTTAAAATCATCATTAGTGAACGTCGACAAAAAAAATAGTCTC
Organism: Glycine tomentella; assembly: GCA_007407185.1. NCBI lineage: Eukaryota > Viridiplantae > Streptophyta > Magnoliopsida > Fabales > Fabaceae > Glycine > Glycine tomentella. Next base: position 42,213 of record PYAF01003600.1, read on the forward strand.
AACCAAAGTTGGTAAAAAAAAATTCAAATCCAAATATCCAATCCATATCCATTTCATATCCATTTCAATATCCAATTAATTGGATTGGATTTAAAATCCATTAAAATGGATTTGGATATGAAACTAATCCATTTAAATGGATTTAAAATGGATTAGATTGGATTGGATATAGATTATTTGATGGATATGAATTTTTTTGCCCAGCCCTAAATAGCACCCTAAATAGCACAACCAAGTGCAGTAGGTTCCATCCATTTCTGCGGTCCCTATAAGTCACTAGTCTAAGATTATTGTCAAGAAGCATCTTCACAGTCTCAACATCTCCTAATTTTATTGCATATTCACGATTCTGTTCCAATTTTTCAACTTGAGTCAATACTTCTCCAAATAGCCGATCACGAACGTCTGATTACTTGGCAAACATTAATCAGTGTTATTAGAATAACTCAACAAACATCAAATACCATTATTACACTGGATATAGATAATTAAGGACTAATTCTTAATTTTTTATATAAAACAAATATATATAACTTTCTAAAATCAAAATCAAAATGGAAATGTTGTCAAATAAGATCTAAATTTTAGCTTAGAACACACAAAAAATAAAAAAGAAGCCATTTTCAACTTGTGAAAGGTTACCTGACATTCCTCTAGGCTTTTCCCCCAGCATCTTCACTGCTGTAACGTCCTCTTCATTTCTTGCAATGGCCAAAGCAGTTGGATGTTTTTCAAATAATCGCCTTGCCGAATCTGTTATATGCACAAATTAAATAGTACAAGGCAAGGTAAATAAAAACTCTGAATAAATTGAAAAACCACGTACGAGTTCATATATATCTCCTTTTATATACATGAAATCAATGAGAATTTAACTAGGACCTGTTTGGTTTTAAAGGATGATATCACAGTCTTTCAGAAACCTAATAGTCATAATCAATTATTTCAACTGATTCAATGGGTTCGATTCAGTTTGAAAAACTTCATAATATGTAAAAGAGAACTAGATTACAAAAAGGAGAAATAAGGTTGTTTAATTAGTTTTACACTTACCAAACATGTCGAACCTAATGGTCATCATAAACAGTCGTTCAATATCCTTGAAATCCATTTTGTCAAGCACTTTCTGAGAAGACAAAATGTCCACCAGTTTGTTGTCACCACATTTAGCAGCCAAGTGAACTGGAAGCATTCCATCTGAGTCTGTTATTAGCATGTCTTCTGGCCTCATACGCTTAACCAACTCTTTCACAATTTCATCTCTGCCTTCGCTTACTGCTAGATGGAGAGCTGTGTCTCCACGTGAGTTTGGTATTAGCATAACTTCTGGCCTCATACGGTTAACCAACTCATCCACAATTCCAATCCTGCCTTTGCTTGCTGCTACATGAAGAGTTGTGTCTCCACTTGAGTTTGGTATTAGCATGTCTTCTGGCCTCATACGCTTAACCAACTCTTTCACAATTTCATCTCTGCCTTCGCTTACTGCTAGATGAAGAGCTGTGTCTCCACGTGAGTTTGGTATTAGCATAACTTCTGGCCTCATACGGTTAACCAACTCATCCACAATTCCAATCCCGCCTTTGCTTGCTGCTACATGAAGAGCTGTGTCTCCACTTGAGTTTGGTATTAGCATGTCTTCTGGCCTCATACGCTTAACCAACTCTTTCACAATTCCACCCTTGCCTTCCCTTACTGCTAGATGAAGAGCTGTGTCTCCACTTGAGTTTGGGATTCGCATGTCTTCTGGCCTCATACGGTTAACCAACTCATCCATAATTCCAATCCTGCCTTTGCTTGCTGCTAGATGAAGAGCTGTGTCTCCACTAGAGTTTTGTATTAGCATGTCTTCTGGCCTCATACGCTTAACCAACTCTTCCACAATTCCACCCTTGCCTTCCCTTACTGCTAGATGAAGAGCTGTGTCTCCACTTGAGTTTGGGATTCGCATGTCTTCTGGCCTCATACGGTTAACCAACTCATCCATAATTCCAATCCTGCCTTTGCTTGCTGCTAGATGAAGAGCTGTGTCTCCACTTGAGTTTTGTATTAGCATGTCTTCTGGCCTCATACGCTTAACCAACTCTTTCACAATTCCACCCTTGCCTTCCCTTACTGCTAGATGAAGAGCTGTGTCTCCACTTGAGTTTGGTATTAGCATAACTTCTGGCCTCATACTTTTAACCAACTCATCCACAATTCCAATCCCGCCTTTGCTTGCTGCTACATGAAGAGCTGTGTCTCCACTTGAGTTTGGTATTAGCATGTCTTCTGGCCTCATACGCTTAACCAACTCTTTCACAATTCCACCCTTGCCTTCCCTTACTGCTAGATGAAGAGCTGTGTCTCCACTATCATCTAACGGAATGCATACCATATCAGGATATTCATCAATAATCGATTTTGATTTGAGCCACTCATCATAACACCATATGAGCATGCACAGATGTTCTTTTAAAGAACCTGCAATCCTTTCAAACTTCACATTATAACATGTCCTTTATATAATAATCATAACTTTTACTATTTAGTTGCAAAGAAGACCCATTTAATTTCTTGTTTACCCTAAATCTGTAAAAATTCTCTTGGAAACTTGTCTCAAATTTTGAATTCTTAATCATTTCATCATTTGTAAATTGAAATCTAGCTGAGAAATTCGAGATTATGTAGTAGTCGAAGGGATCCAATCATCAATCACTTTTAAATAAGTTTGAAAACTGAATTTCAATTTTGTGTTTCAAAATTAACTCTATGATGATAAGTAAAATTGTTTTTGAGAGAAGTAACTTATTTTTTCTTTTCTTCAGTTGGCAAAAGCTAAGATCTTAACATGCTACTTATACATATTTATACTCATACTTTGGCAAAAAAAATTAAAATATAGCAATTTTAATAAAAAAAATTACGAAAATAATGAAGTTTCTAAACTATTTACCATTGTATAGCAATTAATCATGTCTGGACCAGACGTGTTCAAACAAGCCCCAGCCAGGGGTGACTGAAGCTTAGTCATGCCCCAGCTAGGTGTGACTCGCCAGGTGGTGACACGTGCCATTTTGAGACACGTGTCATTTTGCGGCGTGATGTATATAAACTTTGGAAGGTCATAACTTTTGACTAGAATATCCTATTAAGGCCAAACCGATGGCCACGTGCTCGAAATTGAAAGGAGAAACTCTAAACAAGTTCCAAAAGGGACTTGGTCAAATTGTTTTTCCAAAAGATGTCTCTAAGTACCTCAAGATTACGATTTAATCTTCGAACCTTCAAAAAAATTCTTGGTTTCTAATTTTTTATTTATTTAATTAGTGAATTGCATGCTATTTTTATTTTTCTAATTACTTCTCTTAATTTTGAGTATTTTTACATAAAATATGCTTCCATCGGACATGATTGTCATGAAGGCCTATTTCGAGTATTTTCCAAAAATTAGCATTAAATATCATAAAATATTATTATGTTTTCATTTATATGTATTAGTATAAGAATAAATAATTTATACACAAATAATATGTAAAAAAAAACTATGATGTCACTCACGGTTTCAAATTGTAGCTATATTTACTGCTACAATTTTGTGGTAATTTTTTATATTGGAGAAACTTATATATAAAAAATACATTTCATGTCATGACTCTGATTAATTATAAAGCTTTTATGTTGCAAACATAATTATAGTTGTGGACAACAATTTAAAGTCAATTGTCATTGAATTATAAATCAACACATATAATAAGTTTGATCATGTAAATATTTTTATATTAACAATTTACAAAAAATTAAATTTTAATATTGAGTAAAAAAATAAAAAGTTTAAAATACTCAAAATTAAGAGAAGTAATTAGAAAATTATTCGAAATTAAGAGAAGTAATTAGAAAAATAAAAAAATAGCATGCAATTCACTAATTGAATAAATAAATAATTAGACACCAAGAAGGGAATCGTTTTGATTGCTTGCGACAGCTTATCGATGCTCGTTAACAGTGAAGTCCCTCAAACCAGAAGTTTCAAAAGGGCAAAGAAATGAACTTTACATACTGATATCACATACCAAAGGGAAGGCCTAATTGTACTTGTACTCCCCTTGACCTTCCGCCTGAACTAATAGAAGTTGGCTTGAGAGTTCCGTGCCAAGCATAAAGATTGAATCAATAAGACCGTATTCTAATCTTAGAAATGCCATAACTCTCTTCCTGTTCTGAATGTCTCGACTTTCTTTCTCAAAAAACCGAACAGGGGTGCGAAAATAGCAAGAATAAATTTTTTGAAGGTTCGAAGATTAAATCGTAATTTTGATGTACTTAGAAACATCTTTTGGAAAAAAAAATTTGACCAAGTCTCCTTTGTGACTTGTTTAGAGCTTCTCCTCTCAATTTTAAGCGCGTGGGCACCAATTTCGTCTCAATCGGACATTCTAATCAAAAGTTATGATATTTCGAAGTTTATATACATCGCGTCGCAAAATGACACGTATCTCAAAATGACACGTGTTATCACCTGAGCTCTAGTCATGTCTGGCCGAGACTTATTTGAACATGTCTTGTCCAAACGTGATTGACTATTATATAATGATAAATAATTTAAAAACTACATTATTTTTGTAATTTTTTATTAAAATTGTTATATTTTAATTTTTTTACCCTCATACTTTAAAAGTGATTTTACTTTTTTTTATCTTTCGAATAAAAATAATTTTCTAAACCCATTGTTGAAAAATCATTCGTATAATAATAGTATCAATATATTATTTTTAACGTCAAGCGGTTTCAAATTCAATTTTTTTTCAAATTGTAAAATAAACAAACTCTTACGACATGATCGCTGAAATGCACCCTCTTGTGAATGCAATAGTTTCAAGTATAACTTACTCAGCTCTTCTGGAGTCATTTCATTCACTCCTATACTGCCATGTTTTGGTGACGGTGAGTTTGTTGAAGTGGCAATTGGAGTTTGCTCATGACTTTGATTGGTTGTATGATCTGGTGTTGGTATAATCTGAATTATGTGGTCATCTGAAACTCCGATAGAGGAGTTCATGATTTAATTCTAGGGAAAATGAAGTGAATTGGATATCTATATGAAATTCCCTGTTCGATCAGTGTTGCTTCCAGCCTGCGAAGCTTGAACATATTATATATGGTGGTAAAACAAGAGCCCTTAATTAGTTTTCCAACTTGCACTTAAAATAATTATTTCCAATATGACATTTTGTGGATTAAAGTAATGTTCAATTTTTAGACCATTTGGTTGTAGACTTTAGTGGTAAGTAAGATTAAAAATATTTTTCATTTTTTTTTAGTGATAAATCTCATTTTAAAATTTTAGGAGAAAAGAGAGGATAAAAAATTATTCTTTTTTTAATATTGTGTAGATCTTTAGGATTCTTCTATAAAAAAAACTCATTATCCATATTTAGAAATTTATTCACCTCTTTTATTGGGAGATATAATGAAGATGAGATCTCGAATTCAAGATCATTGTTAAAGATCTAGCACTAGAGATTATTACATCTTTAGTGGTAGATTTTAAATTGAAATCTTAAACCACTTTTTGATAGATCCTATAATGTCAAGTAGGATTGAATATCTCTTCCATTTTTTTCTTTAATAATAAATCTCATTTTGATATATCTTTACTATTAAATCTTGAGAAAAAATCTTGAATTCAAGATTTAATATTTATTATATCTTTTAATAAAAAATATAAAGAGATGTCTAATATAAAAAATAAATTCTTATAAAAAAATTCTTTAAATTTACACATTATTAAAAACAAAAAAGAAAAAAATTCTTCTTTCTCACTCCCTAAATCTCAATTAAAAATCTTCTATAAAAGATCTTATGGTTGACGAAAGCTTTCTGCCTGGTTATATATTTATCTACCTTCCGTTGACGCATTTAATTCTTTGAATATATTCTAAGTCTGGTGGTCTTTTTATACTAGTTATAGTCAACTACGCCAACAACCATTAAATTACAAGACGCATCGGAAAATGTATGAATTTTATTAAACCACTAACAACAATCATCGAATTCAGAGCAAGACTAGAAAAAAATACTTATTTAATATTTTGGTGAAATCTATTCAATAATTTATTCAGTCAGTCATAATAATAGTTATTTTTTGACATTTTAATATTTTGTATTACGTGATATAAATTTTTTCATTAATAATAATAAACACAAATTAATAAATAAATCGGTTTATCATATTTTTTTAGTTTTAAAATTTTTTAATTTATATATTTATATTTGAAAAATAAATTTATCAATAATCTATATATTTAAAGATAAAAATAATTATTTATCTAAAAGTATCTTTAGTGTTGGATTTTGAAAAAGGATCTTCCGCTGAAAATTTCTCCTTTCCTAGATCCATCACTAAAGAGAGATGCAGATCTCCACGTAGAGATCTGATTCTTCTTCAAGAATTCTAAATATATGTACAGAGTCCAAAAAAAAAATTTTTATGTTGTAACATATCACAAAATGAGTGGGAAATAACAACTCACAACTCAACAAACTATTATGAAAGAGAAAATGGAAAAAGAAAGAGAAACAAAACATACCTAAGGAGGAAGCGGAGAAGAACTTAGATGGGAGGACCCTGAAAGGGTGGGGGAAGAAGAGAGAATAAAAAGGGGGAGGGGGAGAGTGGGGGGAAGGAAGAAAGAAAAAGAAAAAGGAGGGAAGAAGAAAGAAGAAAAAAAAGGGAGGGGAGTGGGGGACAGGTGGAGCGTATAGTGGATGGGAGGAGTGAAAAAGAAAAAAAAAATGGAGAAAATTAATGAAAGAAAAAATAAAAAATAAAATTTAAAAATTAGTTGTTATTAATCATTTTTTTTAACAAGACTTGTTATGCATAAGAATTTATCAATAATTTCAAATAAACTTGGTAGAATATATTGAGAAACTTATCAATAATTTCAAATAAACTTGGTAGAATATATTGAGAAATATTGTGATCACGAAAATAATGAAAATTTATTTTTCTTTAAAATTAATATTTTGAATTTTTTTATTATCAATTTATATATTTTTCATTTAATTGTCTGTTAGTTGTAAATAAAAATTATTTAAATTTTATCATTTCTTAATATCAATATATTTTTCTATTTTTTATTAATTAAATTAATTATTTAATTAAATAAATTTAACTTAATCAAAATTTAAATATTTAAAAAAAATCATATAATACTTATTAAAAATTATCTAAAATAATTAAAGAAAAAAAATGTCAAATATCTTCCATTTTCAGTGTCATCCATTATAAAGGTTAAAAAGATGCTCTGACACATTTTTATAAAGGTTAAAAAGAGGCAGTGTATATCGGGAGAGTGTAATATCATGAGAAAGTGTTTCATGATAGATTACCTTGTTTAAAAATCAATGACCATAACATTTTCTTCTTTTATTATTGTCTTTTCTTTTTTGTCGTCCTCTTTTCTGTACTAGCTTTTCTTTTTTGTCGTCCTCTTTCTTCTCTTCTTTTCCATTATTCCTATCTTCGTATTAGCGGCAACGGTGGTGCCATGCATGACGGTCGGTGATAGTGGGGATGTTGATGCATCGTTGTCTTGCCGTTGTGCGGAGTAAACTAGAGAGAACTCGAGAGGGTCTTTCACCGTTTTTCTTGCGGTGTTCTACAAGGATAATAAGAACCCTAAATCCTAAATTATAAACCACATGGAAAGAAAAAGACTTTGACATGATGCATGTGTAGTTTACGAAAAAGATAATATGGATTAATTATAATGTGTTTGAATTTTGGCTTTAAAATTATGCATGAACATAATGACATGAGTCAAGCTTGATTTTATCTAAAACTAGTTAAATGGTTCATGACTTGCATAGCAGTAATCTTACAATTTATAATTTCTTACAATATTATAACCTTTTAAGATAACATTTATTATTATTATTATTATTATTATTATTATTATTATAAATATTTATGTCAATTTAATAAAACCATGATAATAAAAATTACCATAATTATTACAAATCATATTAGTGATAATTAAATTATAATCCATATTATCTCATGTATCAATTTCTTTTACTATAAAAATATCCCTAATTAAAT
>PYAF01003600.1:50398-102303 GCA_007407185.1 Glycine tomentella
ATAATTAATTATTTTTTAAATCTTGATGAATTAGATAATTGAGTCTTATAAATAGGTATAGAGGTAGTATATAATATAGTAGATATAATAGATAGTAGATTTTGCATGTTTAGTTATTTTGGTATAATCAAATTTAATTGAAAAAATTATGATGGAGTTGAAGTAGGAATAATAACTTCTACTTCTACCAAAATAAATTCTAGTTAGATTTTGTCTAATTTACTTTCACGTCAATACTCTCATATGCATCTATATGTTTTTTTATTGATTTAAAAACATAATTAAAATTCTTGCTATATTTATAGATTCTAGTTGTTATATTTTTTTTATTAAATGCATTTTATCTAATTTATTTTTGTACTCATAACCATAATAGTGTGATAAATTAAATCATTTTAAAAAAAGGAAATATTATACTTCAGTTTAATTATTGGTAGATTTGGGTTTAATTATATATATATATATATATATATATATATCAAATTAACTAATTGTAATAGAAAATCAGTGTATATAGACATTCAAATCCATTTTGATCATTACACTATCAAAATCAATTTAATTCAAACAACAGTCTCTCTTAATAAATCCATTTTCTGATGTTGATGGAGTATGGTTTGACCCTCCCAGGTGTTTTATTCATCTTTTCATCAATGATATTTTAGAGTGAATGTTATAGTGCTAATGAGGTTGGGGTGTCAATAGAATTGAGAGATGGATCCCATTAGCTAGACTTTTGCTCACCGTTTCTTAGAAAAATCATTTTTCTAATAACTATTATCCAAACAAAAATTACATTATTATATAATCAATTCTAACCATAATTAATTATGTAAAATCATTTTGGTGCCCGCCTTTAAGCATAATCTACATTCATCTTCTATTTCCAAATCGACGTTGATTAGTTTTTCCATCTCCTTCAATCATCTGAATTCTTGCCTAAACTTGAATCATCTACCTATGGTGCTCTTAATTTCTTACAAATCTCCAATTTCTCCTCGCTACCATGAAGTTGTTGGAGAGCAACAACAAACAAGTGTCAATTACAAACATTGGCAAACCGAAAACCTATACAAAAGCAGAAAAGAACTGAACAAAAACAATTTTCTTGAATGAATCAACATCTTAATATTACACGATCTGAAATTAGATATCCATCCAAGAGCTTATCTTGAAACTTTTATACATTATGATGCCCGAGTAAATCCATAAAATCAAGCTTTTCACAACCATTAAATCCATTTACAAATCATGGCTACATCTTTGAAAATTGGATTACCTGTTTTTTCTAATTGTATGTGCCTGTTTGCTGTTCCATTTTCTCCGTATAGACTACAAATGTTACAGTAGAACATGAGTAGCGATATAGAGAAAAATAAATGCAAACTAACTAAATGATAGGATAAAACAAAACAAGAGAGATCAAATTTAAGGTATTGTGTTTAATTTGTTTGAGGAAGAATTTCTCACACGAGGTTGCAACCAGTATTAGAAAAACCATCTTCAAATTGGACAATTCAACTACTGAACTGCTCAAATAACATGTCTGAATGTCTCATCAGTAGGCTACTGGATCGATTTGCAATTGGTCAGTAGACTATCTTTTAGTTTCTTTTTATTCATAGACTCTTTTTTAGCTTATCAAAAATTGAAACTAATTCTTTTAAACTAATTTTGGTTCACAAGAACAATTTGGTGCAATCTCTCTGTTTTGGTTCAGACAGTTCAGTTTGATTCAAAGCCCAAAGGCCAAGTATAGAAGTAAATTGTATGCACTTGTGTGAATTTTCCATGCCTTTCTTTAATTTGCTGACATAAGGGGATTAGAACTTATCATTAGCGAAAAAGGGTTTATCGTCCGAGCAATTGAAGTTAAACTAAATAAGAGAAATTGAATCACATAATTAAGACGACCAAGAGATTATCTTAGGGTGGAATCAAGGGAATTTTTAATTGATTTTTCTAGTACATTTAATTGTGCTCTTGTTTCTTTCAATCAAATAAAAAAAAGCCCAAAAATTCCTTATTGTTTATCTCTTAAATCAAAAGAGTAATCGATAATTTGGTTGATTGTATATTTGATAAACCAAAATTTTTATTGATACAATAATTTCTCCTTGTTTTATCAATTGTACAACTAGAACACTTTTCGTATTCTAACCAGACTACAACAATATACTGGTAGAAGGTGACTCAGTTGATCTTTATGTCACTTTACGTGAAGTCCACATTGCCCACATTAGGATTAGTGTTAGAAAACTTTACAGTTCAGAGTAAAGCTTTCAATTTAATTTCCATAGAACTAAACATGATGGAAATAAAGTTAGTAGAAATATAGATGACACAATTTGTTAGATGTTAAATGTACTTTCTCTCGATATTCAATAAATATGCATGTTGGCATCGTTAAAAAATAAAAAGATAAGCTATTATTTAGTTTCTAAAATTTTTAATTTTATCTTTTTAGTCTTTGAATTTTTTATTTATATTTTTAATCTCTTAATTTTTTTTCTCTTCCTTATTTTTAGTTCTTTAAATTTTTTCATCCTTATTTTAGATCCTTTTAAGGAACTAAAAGTAAATAAGAAAAAAAAAGTTAAAAGAATAAAATTCAGAACAGAAAAAACGTTAAAGAATAAAAAACATATAAAAAGAGTGTTAACTTACAATCATCATAATATATTTTCAAAATTTAATTTGTTTATACGAAAAGAAAAAAAAAACTTTGGAATAACTTATTTATATTTATTTGGAACTACTAACTACTATTACCGCTACTAACTGCTATCAAAAGAAGTTAAATATAAAAATAAAGAAATCTTATAATCTTATTTGAAATATTGAATATTTGGTGAGGAGATGTTAACGTAAAGATATATAAAAGGTGTTGAACCACATTAAGTTAATATCTTTAATATTTCTAATTAATTGTGATATTGTTTATATATATGGTTTTATCATGTGAACTCACGAAAAGAAACATCCTCAGAAAAGATAGGGTGTCATCCAATACGGATATGGATAAAACTATTTGTGATTTAAGGTTGTACCATATAGAAATTTTATACCCGAATTTCTATTATATTGACAGTTACAACATATGATTAGTGATGTGTCTTATTAGATTGGATGATGCATTCCTGTTTTTATCACTATTCTAAAAGAATCCAATATAGATATAAATTCCTCTGTGGATATTAATGAAAAAAGAGGTCCCTCGCGAGGGAACCTTATTTGTTGAAGCATGTATTACATTTTTGTTTGCTTGGACCTATAATAACATATCCGTAGAGAGAGTCTCACGATTGATTTTTAAAGCAGCATGGCTTCACGACAGGTTCACTCCATTGCTCAAAGTTGGATTAGTGCTACACTTATGAGGGAAAGCCTTAGGCTTCTACTCATGAACTGAACGAGAAGAAAAAATAAAATTGCTCACGAGCTTTCTAGCTAATTTTTTGTAGAAACATAGATGACACAATTTGTTTGATAGAGTCACACCCTCAAATACACTCTTTTTATCCCACTCTCTTTCACTGTTCCATCTCATCTTATTTTTTAACCTCGTCCTTATTGATGATCCTCACTCAAACTCTTTGCCAATGAATAAAATAAAGGGGTAAGTTACTTGATAGGCATAGGGATAGACGATTTTTTGTTCTTTAAAATATAAATAATAAAACAAAATAAAAACTTATAAACTGTCATAATTAACCTGAATAATAACCGGTAAACAATAATGCGTAATATTATTAGTAGTCGTTCATATTGAAATAGGATGCCAAATTTGTACTGCCCTACACCGTCTGTACCATTATATATAGCTGCATTTATTCCATACAATACATACATATAACATATTTAATTATTACCTTCGAGTTTTTTTATGAGAAATAAATTTTAGTATAATATACACTACAATTTATTTCTCTTACATTACCTTCGAAGGAATAATGCAATACATATATATATATATATATACATATATATACTTCAACTTTCAACTTTCACCTTGCGACCATTTATAATCTTCTGTAACCTGAAAAAAAAAACGTGAGACATATTTAACAATCCCAACAGACAACGACACTATGGATATGAATGCCCAGAATATTTGGTCATGGTAGTTTAGTAAATTAAAGGATAAAATATCTTTTCGGTCTATATATTTTTTTAATAAAACTTGATTTTAGTTCTCAAATTTTAGTTTTAATTAATTTAATTCTTGAATTTTAAAAAAAAGACAATAATTTGTTTTTCCTCAGAATAAAAATAATGATGAAACCAGTATTATTTTTCTAAGGTTTAAAGATTAATTTGATCAAAATAAAAATATGGAAACTAATACTAATTAATATTTATCGAGAGGACAGAGATTAAAAGTATGCCTTATTAAGGCTAGACCGACACCGAAAGAGGATTAACACTGATGGGCTTGAATTCGAGGACCTCCTTGGAGTTCAACCATAACCTAACCCACACTTTCGTTTCATACACATTTTTTGTTTCACCATCTTTTGCTTCCAAAGTGATGTAGTATATGAACCCTTCCACCACCTGCTGCTTTGCACTAATCACCCTCACAAACTCCAGATTTGCATTCTGCATTTCCAACTCCAATATAATCACCACAAGTATAAAAATAGAGATAAATTAAATTAAACATGCATATATTAAGATGTTAATTAATTCTTAAGTTGTAAAGTTGAAACTTAAAGGAAGAAAATTAAAGAAAGAACCTCTTTATTGTTGTGTTGGTCAACAGCAAAACGAGCGAGATTGTCGATCTCGACGCTATTCGCAGGCACATCGGTAATGCCACCTATTGGTGTGCTAGAAACATTCACTGGCTTGAATTCTAGCAACTCTTTGGAGTTCAACCAATTCCTCACCCAAACCTTCGCTTCATACTCCTTTTTAATCACACCATCTTTTGCCTCCAATGTTATGTAGTAATTCATTCCAGCAACCACTTGCTGCTTTGCACTAATCACCCTCACGAACTCCAGAACTGAATTCTGCATGCATGCGTTACCATCTCCAATTATTTAAGTCATCACAAATAATAATAACTAATAATAAAAAAGGAGAAATGCAATTAAAACTAGATAAAACATAGAAATATTTTTGTAATTAAGTATTTTAATGTTGTCTCTAATCAGAAATTGTATTTTAATATCCCACTTAATAAAAGTTTGTGTTATAAGTTAGTAAGATAAATTTTCTATTTCAGTTAAGAAAACACTACATCTGAAATATATATACATATATATATATATATATGTGTGTGTATAAAGTGAATTAAGTTTCTTAGTCATTTATAAGGACTCGTAATCATAAATTGAACAGGATTCGAGAAAACTAAAACACTATTTAAAACCACTTTGGATTATCAAATGATTCAAATCTGATGCCAAAAATCGATCATTGAATGACCCACTACCAAATTAATATAAGATCATTTTATTATTTTTATTGATAAATATTAGTTATTGATGTATTAATTTTTTTCCTTTTTTTTTAATCAGCCAAAGCAGATGAATATATATATTAATAAGTGATAGTTATCAATGATACCAAACGAAAGAAACAGTACAACAATAGAAACAAAAGAACACCCAGTGCCATCCCTACCTGCTGACATTGGTTATTAAACATTTTTGTCATCCAAGCAACCAAAATGTAGCATAACCTATTTGATCCCCTTGGAGAGATTCATGTGCACAATAACGTGAACGTCAACGAGCTTACAGTTAATTTTTGTTAGCGAAAGGTGATCAAATTCCGAAACTCTTTTTATTTCTTAATTTTTTAATTATTAAGTTAATTTTATAACTTGTAAAATAAAATAAAAAGATGATCCTAATTCTTAAGTTGTGAAGTTGACTTAAATGAAGAAAAGAAAGAAAATAAAAATATAGAAAGAACCTCTCTTTTGTTTTGTTCCTCTACAGCAAAGCGAGCGAGATTGTCGATCTCGACGCTGTTGGCAGCTCCAGGCACATCGGTGATGCCACCTGTTATTGGCTCTTTTGTTTCTGTTGCCATTTCTCTTTTCTTTATCTTCTGTACATCGATCACTACTATTCTAAGGCTTTTTATAGGGAAAATATCAATGTTTATCTTATCTCATTCTTATTCAATTTGAGTGGTAAACAAGATGAAGAGAATGAAAGATGAAAGATTTTTATTTTGTCTTATGCAAATATTGTTTTTGAGGTAATTATATATATGTCATGCATTAAACGTGGATTCTTATTCTAATAAGAATTTGAGCTATTATTCGATCCAATGTTGTAAAAGAATAGTCCATTCCATTTTAACTAATTCTAATATATATGAAAAATGTTAGTAATACATTTTAAATATGATTTTTTTCCTATTGATTGTAATTCTTTTAAATTTCAAAATTTTGTAAATCTTACATCTAATTTAATGAATTTATTTATGATTTTGGAGCATTTAATAAATTCTAATAATAATAATAATAATTAATAATTATTATTTTGACATGAATATGTTATAAACTGTTATGCTAGCCTTGATCTCCGCTATTGAGTGTATATTTAATTACTGTTTATAACAATTCTTCATGTGCATTTTTTATTTTTTTTAAAAAGTCCTTTTTAACTATTATATTTGCATGTGTGACCAATCTCAGATATTCCCATTCATTTTTAAGACGTCTAGTTTAATTGGTTAGTAATATGCATAATTTATTATAAATTACTAACAATATTTTTTATTTTTACCAATAAAAAAAACTCTAATATTCTCCGTACGTTTTCTGGCGGGTGTTTCAATGAATTATTGTAGAAGAATTAGCGGGAAATAACTAATTAACTTCAACTTTGATATTTTTGGATATTTGTGGACACAACTCACCCATGATTTAAGCACGTGCTTGGATGTGAAGTGTGAACTACCATATTATGTCTCCATTATGAGTTGGTTGTGAAACTGTGAAAGCTGGTACACTATGTTTGGCAGAGATATAAATATAGATAGAAGAAACAAGAAAATGAGGATGATATGGAATAAAAAATAATAGGGTATATTTGATAAAAGAGAAATAGGTGAAGAGAGAATTAAAAAGATATATATGAAATTAATGAAGACTAGAAATGAATCATAACTTCTCCCCCTCTCTAATTTGTATTTCTCTTAAATAAAATTTATATTTTTACTTAGTTTTCACCTATTTTTCTTTTCTCAATTTTTATCAACTGTATTTCTCTTTAAAATTTATTTGTTTCTTTCGTAAAGATCCGGATGTATCCTATTTTTATGTCTCTTAAATTAAATATTTTTATTTTTACTTTGTTTTCACCTATTTTTATTTATTATATTTTTCTTCTCTCCATTTTTATCAACTGTATTTGTCATTTCATGTATTTGTTTCTTTCGTACCAAACAATCCGAATGCAAAAATAACAATCACGTTGCTGCTGATTCGTGACCATACATGTTATTATGGATGTGAAAAGGAGATATATTATTAGATGCATGCTCTTTACAAATAATCATCAACATAAAATAGATAACGTCAAAAAGAGGTATATTAGACATTAGTAGCACCAGAAAAAAAAAAATGCGTCAGACTAATCATCAACCACTAGATAATATTCATAAGCAAGGCTAATAGTAATGAGTTGATGGATCTATCATAAAATGTATTTCGAATAGTTGTGGAAAAAATATTGTTTTAATAATTGATTATATGATATTAGTTTTGTACGTAATTACATGTATTATATGGAAAATGATTTTGAGATAATTTATTTATTAGAATTTTTAAAAATAAATTGTAATAAACAAAACTATAATATATATATATATGGAACTATTTGTCATGGTTTGCTTATATTTAAAATAATCAATTCTTAAAAATAAAATGAGAAAGAAAAAGTTATCTAGCTAAAAAATGAAGTGTTAACTTATAATTATAATTTTTTTTTTTGCTTACTTGAAAAGGGTAAGAAAATTCTCTTTGCAATAAGAATAGAAATAAGATACATGTGAAAGACCTTATTTGGGTTTATCTATGTCTTTAAGTTGAACTAAATAATTCTAAATCATCAGACCGATTAAAAATAATAATAAACTGCAAAAAAATTACATATATATTTTATATTCATCTTTGGTTTGGTTTTTACATCCAATTGTTGAAATTGAACCTAACTGCACAGTTAATATGCTTATATTCATAATATACAAGTATTTTAAACTTTTGTTCATAATATTTTTTTTTTGATAGGCACTTTTGTTCATAATAGTATTTGTAGTGAATACAAAAGAACTATATATTCTTTCGCCTTTTGATCATAATAGTATGTGATTTTAAGAATGCATTCTTAACATGAATGGTTTATAATATCTATGAACTATATAACATTCTTAACCATATGGTAGTAAAAAAAAATGGTAGATGGTTTGCTTGTGTTAAATAAAAAGGTTATGACTAATTAATTAGGGGTGTTCATGGGTTGGTTTGGATTGGTTTTGACTAAATTTAAGACTCAACCCAATCAAATTTGATCGGTTCGGTTCGTTTTCAGAAGAAAAAAAATTGAAAATCAACCGAACCCATTCATGAACAGTTCGATTCGGTTCGGATTATCGGATTACCCATTTAATTTTTTTTATAATTACTATTTCATCGTGATTCTTTCAAATATTTTATACTACATACAATGATTTCTATTTTTAATTAAAACTTGTTACTTTTAAAGATTTAAAATCAGTCTAGTTAACATAAGCCTAAAATTAGTGGAATTTTAAATTTTTAAAATAAGATAGCTAGAACTGAGTGATCCCATGCGAGTGAATAATAAAGAATGGTTGAATAAAAAGACTAAGCAAATTAATTGACCTTGAACCATGCGAGCTCTCTTTGCATTTGAATGCTTGCTCTTAAACTGGACAATTCTTCGAATTCACCTTGTGGAAGACGCGCAACCAAGTGTAGAATGTGGTTACCTCCATAGTCCACTGCTCGTCCTAGAAGCTCTGTTAATTCCGGTGGTATAATATCAAATATTATTTGTTGTCGAAATAGCACAACCAAGTGCAGTAGGTTCCATCGATTTCTGCGGTCCCTATAAGTCACTAATCTAGGATTATTGCCAAGAAGCATCTTCACAGCCTCAACATCTCCTGATTTTATTGCATATTCACGATCCTGTTCCAATGTTTCAACTTCAGTCAATACTTCTCCAAATAGCCGATCACAAACGTCTGATTCCTTGGCAAACATTATTTTGTGTTATTAGAATAACTCAACAAACATCAAATACCATTATTACACTGGATATAGATAATTAAGGACTAATTCTTAATTTTGTATATAAAACAAAAATATATATAACTTTCTAAAATCAAAATCAAAATGGAAATGATGTCAAATAAGATCTAAATTTTAGCTTAGAATATATACACAAAAAATAAAAAGCTATTTTCAACTTGCACTACTACAAAAAGCGCCAACGACGACGGTTATTTTGGCCCTACGACGACGGTTGTTGAACCGTCATCGTTGCGCGTGTCGTTAAAAAGGGGCACTTTCGACGACGGTTCCAAAAACCGTCATCGTTTCTAATTTTTTATTTATTTTTTATTTAAATTAAAAGGAAACAATGACGGTTATTTAGGAAAACCGTCATCGTATACTGTCATACGATGACGGTTTTCTCCTAATAACCGTCTTCGTTTCTATTTAATTTAAATTTTAATTTTTTAAAAAATAAAAAACCTACGAAGACGGTTATTTAGGAAAACCGTCATCGTAAGCTGCCATACCATGACGGTTTTCCTAAATAACCGTCTTCGTAGGTTTTTAATTTTATAAAATTAAAATTGAAATTAAATAGAAATGAAGACGGTTATTAAGAGAAAACCGTCATCGTATGGCAACATACAATGACGGTTTTCCTAGATAACCGTCTTCGTAAGTTTTTAATTTTTTAAAAAATTAAAATTTAAATTAAAAACGTACAAAGACGGTTATTACGAAAACCGTCATCGTATGGTATGATACAATGACGATTTTCCTAAATAACCGTCTTCGTAGGTTTTTAATTTTTAAAAAAATTAAAATTTAAATTAAATAGAAACGAAGACGGTTATTAGAGAAAACCGTCTTCGTATGTTTTTAATTTTTAAAAAAATTAATTTGAAATTAAATAGAAACAAAGACGGTTATTTGATAAAACCGTCATCGTATGACAGTTAAAGATGACGGTTTTCTCAAATAACCGTCTTCGTAGGTCTTTTATTTTTAAAAAAATTAAAATTCAAATTAAAAACATACGAAGACAGTTATTACGAAAATCGTCATTGTATGGCAGCATACGATGACGGTTTTCCTAAATAACCGTCTTCGTAGGTTTTTAATTTCAATTTTAATTTTTTTGTAAACGCATCTCCCAACTTTTTTTTTCTAAATTGGTTTCTATACTACCACATAAATTTAAAAAATACACAATAATTGCTAACATTCAACGTGTGCAATTGTAACAAGTTAAGAGGGGAGAAAAAAAAGGCTAAACAAAACAAGTTATTATATGAATTAAAAAAACACCCCAACATGTGAATAAGGAATAGAATATACTTAAAAAGTTAAAATATGTCTAACACGATGAGTAAGAAAATGATCCCACGGTATTACTATATACATAATATCTATGGTCAATACATATGAAATTAATATTGCTTTAAATAAAACTGAACACCACACTACATAATCAGAAAAGCATACAATATACAGTCACTACTCACTACCATGAATTGCACCAACAAAAGGAGTAATAAACTTTTAAGTAGAGTAAAACCTTGATGTTCCCCACTCAATCCTTACCAATCAACAAGTCAAAGAATGAAAACATTTAAAAACCTGACAGAGGCATGATAAAACAAGTAATATTCCTCTAGCATGCGGAATCTGAGATCCACAACCCTTCTAATTCTCAGATTCAAGCAAATGGAAAGTTTCAAATTTAGCAATACACCATGATGAACAACAGCCACTACTACATCCTTAGGATTCTAAGTCGGTTATTTTGGGCTTTTAAAGTCGGTTTTGTAACCGACCTTATTTTTGGCGACGTAATATACCCAAGGCTACGAAGTCGGTTTTTAAAAAATCGACTTTGAAAAAAAATTTTATTTTTTTTTATTTTTCTTAAAATGCGTGTATTCTAAGTCGGTTATTTCAAAAAACCGACTTAGAAAGTACCCCTACAAGGTCGGTTATTAAAAAAACCGACTTTAAAACTTGGATACAAAGTCTGTTATTTTAAAAAACTGACTTAGAAGTGTAGATACAAAGTCGGTTATTTCAAATAACCGACTTAGAAAGCATATATATGAAGTCGGTTATTTGAAATAACCGACTTAGAAAGAGTACATACAAAGTCTGTTATTTCAAATAACTGACTTAGAAAGCTTACATACAAAGTCGGTTATTTCAAATAACCGACTTAGAAAGTGTACATACAAAATCGGTTATTTCAAATAACCGACTTAAAATACATATAATTTTTTCTTATTTTGGACAATTTTTTAAAATGTCCCATTGGTAACTATGCTCGCTCCCTGAGCTCAAAATAAAGTGGCTGAGAGAAGGGGGCAGGGTAGGAAGGACATATTGCTCGCTTCCACTAATTCCATTTTCAATTTTACTATCAGCTTTTCCACGGCTATCACTAATAAATAATTTTAGGAGCTGCAACTCAGAACATAAACAAACAAATACCCTTTGATTGTAATAAATAATTTTAAGAGCTGCAGCGAATTCATGAATATCAAAAAAGAAGGATAATTAAAAGCACAACCAAGGAATGCAGAAAATAGAAGACACCAAGCATACACTTATTAGGGCTTACCCTTAACTTGTGATTTCAGAGAAACTTCTGACTGGGATGGTACTGCAACAGCCTTATTCACAGATTTCTTGTCTTCTTGTGAAGAAGCTTTTGCAGGTTTTGAGGCACGAATCATATCAAACAAACCATCCTCTGTGAGGAAGGAAGTTCTATATAATGAAAGAGAAATATGCAACATAAGTGATAGTACAATGTAAAAACTGTTAAAATACTTTGTAAATATAACAATGCTAACCCTAGCTGTTTGGCTTTTTCAGACTTCCGCCCCCCAATATCTTCATCACATAACAGATAATTCTGCAGAAAAAGGATGTTAATCTGATAGGATCCAGGAATAAGCTGTTAGTTAGTAGGTTAGTTGGAATATGAGTTGTTAGTTAATTGTAACTGTCTACCTGACTTTATGGGTGATTCTGGACCTAAGGTTGAGTCTAAAAGAATGGTGCATGAATTAGCACCATTTGTGCGAATAGGTATGGTAGCAGCCCTTCTAGAACTGCTATTGCCTATCTGTGATCGCTTCCAATGGTATCGGTGGCAGAAGAATGCAAAAATTGCCAAAACTAGTCCAATAACCACACCTATGGAAACCGCAATAATCAGTCCTATTGACTCCTCTCTCATCTCCTCTTCACTGATTTGCTATTGTTCCGTATTGATCGTCAAATTCATTTATAGGCCTGTCAAAAGGTACATCAAGCACACAACGTACTATAAATCATTCAAAACCACAACACTGAACAAAAAATTAAAAGCTGCAGCTTGGCGTAACCTTTTTGAACAACAAAGCATATCGTAAATGAATGATTTTAGATTACAACCCATCATGTCAATCCAAGCGGTCAATTAATCAAAATCACAATTATGCAGAAAACAACGAATGGCATCAAACACCCATAAACAGGAAGAAGCAGCATATACAAAAAATATAAATGCAGTTCAATCCAGTCCTTTACCCAAATGAAATATACATATTTTGGTTTCTTTGAATTATTTCTACAAGGCAAATCTTAAGTGTGCCAAAAAAAAATGAACAAATTCAGATTCATGAGATACGGCTCTTTCATGAAACTCCAATCAAGGCTAGTACTTGCATTAAACCAAATTCTTTTATAGTTTTTCACATGTATCCTCCTCTAGAGACAATCCTATTCAAGACATGATAGGATACTAAATGTAAGCATCTCACCACCCAGTACAGATTCAAAACCGTGGTCAATCACAACGGGAAAACTAGTCTCTTCCACCAAACCCAACTCTCATTGCTACACATTAAACCAAATACAGATAACTATTTCCCTCCCCTATACTTTCATCCTCTCAGCCTTAAAAAAAAAAGGAAGAAAATTCGTAGCAATCAAACTAGCACATACAAGTGAGTGAAGGGAGAAGGTGGGAGGAAGAGATTGTGGGTCCAAAACTCTCTCACTAACATTCTAACAAAATTAACAGCTAACATCAGCTAATATCTGCAGACGAAAAGAAATTCAAGAGTGAGAGAGAGAGAGAGAGAGAGAACAAACCCATTAATCAGCAATGAAACATCAGCAAAGAATGACACAAACACAAAACACCCTTTACTGAAAAACATAACCAGACAGATCAGAACACAGTGACAGGAACAACGTTTGGCCGAAAAGAAAACATGTTCTTGGATAAAACGCGTACGACATTGGACCAAAAACTCACCAGTTCATACAAAGTAAACAAAAAAAAAGAACAAAAACAAAAACAAAAGAGGCAACCCTGAGACAGTAACATGTGCTTTATTTTAGTAGAGAACTCCAAATACAACAACCTCATAAACCACAGTGAGGCAGAGAGACAGAAGAATTGAAGAATCTGATGAATCGGTGCCACCGCCAACAGCGTTGAAGACGACGAAGCCTTGTAGGCCGGTGCAGTTGTCGGCGAGCTTGCGGACGCGATCCAAGCACAGATCTACGATCTCTTTGCCAACTGAAAATGGGGAAAATAAATTTTGACATAATTTATCAAATATCTGCAAGAAGGTTCAAGGACCAGTCACTATAAGTTTCAGTCTAGAAGTTGAGATAGTTATGATATGACCTTCATGCAATCAACAGAAGACAAAAGACCAAAAAAGAATCCTCTCACTCCTAGCTCCTAAGCTTACAGTTTGAGTAGTTGTGATTTGTGAAATGAATTGTTCAAATACCAAAAGTCCATGTTATAGGTACCAAAATATTTAAAAAGGTTATGGCAGGGAATTGTAGTATACTATTACAAGAAATAAGTCACGTACAATTTCTAATGCAAAGTGAAGTTTAAAAGTCACAGCCATGTTAGTTTTAACTTAGCTTATAATTCAAGATTGATTAGTTGCACCATATATTTTTCCACCACTAGTTATGCTGAAAGATCCCCACCATTAGTTATGCTGAAAGATCCCCACCACTACTACTGAAGTATCTAGCAATAAATGGTATTCGAAAAGTCCTAGGGCTGATAGAGGTTGATCTTATAAGAAGTTAAGAACAACTAGAACTGATGAGGGTACAACTTGTATGCTACATGGTTCAGTATCTCCCCTATTTGTCATTATTACAAGTATAAATGTATAATCAGACTGTAATTTAGTGGTTGGCCATATTTATTTGATCTCGAAGTGCTTGGCTAACTTACACTTTCTGAAAATTGTGGGCTAGGAATTCCAGCAGCTAAGGATCTAAACAAAGGGATAACTTGAAGAGGTGAACTGAACTCCTCTGAACTTGATAAGGCAGAAACAATTGCATCATTATTTATCTGTTCCTCACAGGATGGGAATAAATCTGCGATAAAAAGATATATCTAATTAGTGATTCTGATTCATTAAAATGTTAGCATATAAAAACAATTCTATAAAAACAGTTCGGTTCCAATATCTTGATGCAGTGAGTGTTCCAAATCCTCACCAGATGAATGAGGTAGGAGAGTTGATCCTGTACTGTATTCCAAACTGCCTTGAGAGTCTTCATATAGTTCGATTTGCCTACAATAGATGCAGAAACTGTTAGATATTCGATAGCTCTCATGAAGTCATATTTTTAATGAAAATAAAGTACCTCCAGCATGGCTGGATTTCCGCACTACTGCTCTTTAAGTCCGCCAATAAATCTTTAAGATCTACAAGTTGGAAATCTGGAATCTTATATCTAGGAATGTCTGACTCTTTGGTTCGGTTCAGAAATTCTTGAAGAACCTGGCATAAATACACTCAAGCATTAGAACATATCTTTTTAACAATGACCTTTCTCGTATTTATAAGCTGAAGCCTTGGTAATATCAGTTGGTGATGGGCTTATCATAAACAAGTTGAGCCTTTTTATATTTGATTATATGCTAACAAGCTGATCTGCAAAATTATATCATATTTTTTAAAGTCATTACTAACATTTATGACTAAGTGGTTAAGTGTTCAATCCATGCCACCTCATCATGCGTAAAATTAAATTTAGTAGAAGGTAATGTGGGCTTGTGCACTATTCACACTTCAAGTGACTCTTGTGTAAAGGAACATATTGGAGATACACAAATCAATCCTAGGACTTAACCTAAATCTTTGACATTTATAAATGCTTCAAACACAGGAAGAAATGTTGTTTTAGTGTAGCAATTATGATATGACCTAATGTCTGATTCTTTGTGGTTAGCATATAATAAACGACAAGGGTGCTGAAGAACTAAGCACTGTAAAATCAGCTAGTACAGAGATACATACAAGCATTAGCAGAATCAATGAAATCTCTTCAATACTAAATATATACTATCCAGCAGACCAATGAATCTGTTTTAGGTTTTTCAAAGCCATCATCAAATATATTAAGATGTTAAATGACTTTCATGAGTTTCATGTAGATAGGCTTGGCTATCAACATATTTACTATGTAACACTGTGCTTGGGAATCATATATATGCAAACAGTTCAACCAGATTAGTGTTTATTGGATATATGGATGGTATGTATGTTAATGTATTGGTTTAACGTTATGAACTGGTTATTATTTAATTTGTTGAGTACTTCTAGTATTCACAGCATCAATAATACATTGTTTTTCTTTGTAAAAAAAAATTAAAAGCAACTTCCTTTTGTTAGTACTGGCTAGTTTGGGGTCTAAAAGATCATCTATGTGCATTAGTCAAGAATGTTCTTTTCATTCCAAAAATACAATAGATCCAAAGACTTGCATAACTTGTGTTCATAATTTTGGGGCGAACCATCCTATTATTATTGTTTCCTTTGTTCCTTTACCATCCTAATTGAATATCCAACCTGAAACCTCAGAAAATTACATTACATTACAGCCACAGGCCACTTTATCAATAGAGCAGAACCAAGCCCAAAACGCCAACAAAGCTCATCAGTCCTCAAAATATATATACAAAGTACTAGTATGAGCTTATTTAAAATAAGGGAAAATCTATATACACTTCCCTTCATTACTGATTCACTCCCTTTTATGATTTCCCCCCAAAATATCCTTAATTTGCACTTCCCTTTTTCTGCAATCCTCTGCTATCACCCCAACATGCCACTCTTCCTTGCAAAACCTAAGCTTCATTGACCCCGCTGACACCTGGACCACTAGCTTGGACTCAATTTTTTTGCATAAAACCACAATGGATGGTAGCTAAATATGACGCACCAACCAAATACATTAATTAATTAATGTTGAGAGCAAGACTTGAAACTAGGTCCTAGATCACCTACGAAACAAACTAAATAGCAAGCAAAAAAGAAATAATGATTATAGAAGGTGTGCATAATTCCATAAATTTAATTTCCTGAAAATGTAAATGAAATAGAAAACAAACCAAACAGTGTCACCTTGTTTTATGTTTTCATTAATGATTGCAAAAGTGTCACATTGTTTTAACTTGTTTTCTATTTTCAAATATTTGAATAGGATATGGGAAAAAGATAAGAGCCATGAAAAGTGTACCATCCTCCTTTCTTGAAATCGGAATCCAAATAAGTGTACCATCTGGCAAAGCATCATTTACTTAATCATCAGATTAAGGACAAAAATAAAGCAAGAGCCATGAAAAGTCTTCATGATCTAAAGCATTAAATCAGAGGACCAAAGTAAACATCTTGAATGAATCATCATAAAAAATTCAAACGCACTCATTCATCAACTCAAAAACTTCACCTTCTTCTGCACTGTCTTGTTGATTTGTCCTTGAACTTAGAAGCAATAATTGCCCAACTGCATATAGTCATGGCACTTAAAACCCCTTAGTGTCACTTATCAAATGAAAATTAAAAAAGGCAATAGTGATTATTGAGTAATTCAAAGGAAGAATAACCAAAGGGCTATGAATATGAGTGTGATTGATTACTTTTCAGTTCCATGTACACCAATCTGCTCCCTCAGTATGTCATCTTCTTGCGACTCACATAACATTCATTATACTCACAAAGAAGGAGAAATTCAAAAATGAATTTATTAACCAAAAAACAGAAGGAAAATAATTTTATAGTCAGAGAAGAAGGACCTCTTGAGTCCACGTCACAATATGACGCTCCCCCTTTACAATATTAAATCTTTTCCTGTAAAAAATTTATTCAAAAAGGAAAAATAAAATAAAATTAATAACAAATAAACAAAAAGGGAAAATAAAGAAAGAGAGAAAGAAAAGAAAGAAACCCTTCTCCCTTCTCTTTCATTCACCTTTTACACACTCACCTCACACACACACACATATGACAGAACATAGTTGTGTTTCAAAACGCAAATCGTAACAAGCATATATTCCCCTCTCAAAAGCCACCTTAACAAAAAGCTATAGTCAAGTGAAAGAGAAAAATGGCTATGTATTGTGGCACCTACAACTACTACTGCTTACTACCCTCCAAAGAAATGGCCTCGGATCCTAACTTTTCAGACCCTTTGAATTTGATCTCACTCGCTATCTTATTATTATTATCAATATCCCCTATAACCAAGCAGAGCATAACCCAATGCTCAAATTAGGGAGCCACAAAATGGGCAATGAAGAATACTTATCAAGGGTCTGTAAAGGGTACATGGGGTGGCATCAATCGTATTTTTCGAAACCCGAGAGAAATAAAGAACGATTACAGAAACGTCCACTCTCCATCCATCCAACAAGTGCAAATCCACATCAACAAAGATCCAAACCCTTTTTGAGTTTTGACCATCTCTGACTCACACAAACACCAACTCACAGTATCTATTGGTAACCCTAATAAATCACAACAAATAAAATAAAATAGACAACAACGTACCATGAAGGACTTGTATTTGAGGCGGAGGCCGAAGTGGGTGGAGGAGGAAGATTCTGGGTCTTGGGAGTCGAAGGTGAGGGAGAGGAAGAGGGAGTTGTAGGTGTAGGTGAAGGAGTGGAGAGGGATACAGTGCTGCCAGAGGAGGACGAAGTAGGCGTTGGAGGGGTCGTCGACGACCGCGGTGGCGAGGAGGCGTCGAGTGGCGGAGATTAGGGTTGGGGAGGTGCAGAAGGTGCGTTTGGAGTGGATGAACTTGTTAGGGTTATTGGAATTGGAATTGGAATGGGGTGAGGAAAGGGAGATGACGCGCTTGAAGAGGTTGAAGGGGTGTGGAAGGAGTGGGCTCCCTTCGGAGCTACGGTGCAGGGGGCTAGGAAGAAGAGGATTGGGAGGGAGATCGATCGAGGAATAAAGTGAGTGAACGAAACAGCTAGGTTTTATGTCCCTTTTTTTTTGTTAAAAATGAATCAAAGTCGGTTATTCTTGGAAACCGACTTTGAATAGTTAAATACAAGGTCGGTTTTTACGTAACCGACTTCGTTTGCATATTATTGTTCAAATAATTACGAAAATGCCACCGCATACCATACTAGGTCGGTTTTTAAAGAACCGTCGTTAATGGCATGTCGTAAAAAACAGCTTTTGTAGTAGTGAGCAATTAAACCAAGCTAAGCAAAGTTTCAAGCATCCCAAACAGTGCAAAAAGGGCATGATTAAAGTCCAAGACATTTCATCCATCAAAAAGAAAAGAGAAAACACAATTAGTTTTCTTCCAAAAGACAAAAAGGCACGCCCTTGTTGAATTCCCAACATGGTTTCATATAAAGCAAAGATTTTTCATGTTTCCACAGAACCCCAGTTGCCCAAAACAACCAAAATAAAAATAAACAAGAGAGAGAGAAAGAGAGAGACCAGTTTAAGAGTAGAGTGGAGAGTGGAAGAAGAACCTCATTGTTTGGAAACTGCTGAACAACACCAGCTGTAGTCCGAGACATTGACACTTTTAAGACCTTCCCATACTGTCGCCTTCGCTCACGAACTTGCCGCCGATTAGGGTTCATGTCGTGGAGGATCAGAAGGTGTTAGGGATTGAGGAGCAGTTCGCGCAGATGGGGGTTGGTGTGGGGCAGAAGCAGCAGCAGGATGAGGGACGCTTCCCCGCCTTCGCCGTCGGTTCCCGCGAGTTGAGCAAGACAAAGAGAGAGGGAGTGAACGGTGTGAACGAAAGAGGGGCTAGGGCAGAAGAGAGGGAGTGACTCGGGTGTGAAAGAGGAGAGGGAGTGACTGGGAGTGATTGGGCTAGGGCACAAGTAGGTCCCTTTTTTGCTTTTTGAAATTTTAATTTTTTACAAAACAAATAAATCAAAGACGGTTTTTAAAAACCTGTCTTTGTATCTCGCAAAACTACGACGGTTTTTAAAGGACCATCTTCTTTTCATATTTCGACTATGTGTAAACTTGCAGTTAATTGCAAAAATGCCACCGCCTCACTTACGACGACGGTTATTAAAGAACCGTCGTTGATTGGGTGTCGTTAAAGGGGCTTTTTCTAGTAGTGTTGTGAAAGGTTACCTGACTTTCCTCTAGGCTTTTCCCCCAGCATCTTCACTGCTGTAACGTCCTCTTCATTTCTTGCAATGGCCAAAGCAGTTGGATGTTTCTCAAATAATCGCCATGCCGAATCTGTTATATGCACAAATTAAATAGTACAAGGCAAGGTAAATAAAATTAACTCCAACTAAATTGAAAAACCACGTACGAGTTCATATATATCTCCTTCTATATATATGAAATCAATGAGAATTTAGCTAGGACCTGTTTGGTTTTAAAGTATGATATCACAGTCTTTCAGAAACCTAATAGTCATAATTAATTATTTCAACTGATTCAATGGGTTCGATTCAGTTTGTAAAACTTCATAATATGTAAAAGAGAACTAGATTACAAAAAGGAGAAATAAGGTTGTTTAATTAGTTTTACACTTACCAAACATGTCGAACCTAATGGTCATCATCAACAGTCGTTCAACATCCTTGAAATCCATTTTGTCAAGTACTTTTTGAGAGGACAAAATGTCCACCGCTCTGTTGGAACGATATAAAGCAGCCATGTGAACTGGAAGCATCCCATCTGAGTTTGGTATTAGCATGTCTTCTGGCCTCATACGCTTAACCAACTCATTCGCAATTTGAAGACTGCCTTTACTTGTTACTGCTAGATGAAGAGCTGTGTCTCCACTTGAGTTTGTATTAGCATGTCTTCTGGCCTCATACGCTTAACCAACGTATTCATAATTTCAAGGCTGCCGTAACGTACTACAAGATGAAGAGTTGTGTCTCCATCTGAGTTTGGTATTAGCATGTCTTCTGGCCTCATACGCTTAACCAACTCTTTCACAATTTTAAGACGGCCTCTCTTTGCTGCTAGATGAAGAGCTGTGTCTCCACTTGAGTTTTGTGTTAGCATGTCTTCTGGTCTCATACGCTTAACCAACTAATTCACAATTTCAAGGCTGTCGTAACTTACTGCTCGATGAAGAGCTGTGTCTCCACTTGAGTTTTGTATTAGCATGTCTTCTGGCCTCATACGCTTAACCAACTCTTTCACAATATAATGGTGGGATTGCGTTGCTGCTACATGAAGAGCTGTGTCTCCACTTGAGTTTGGTATTAGTATGTCTTCTGGCCTCATACGGTTAACCAATTCTTTCACAATATCATCGCTGGATTCCCTTGCTGCTAGATGAAGAACTGTGTCCCTTGCTGCTAGATGAAGAGCTGTGTCTCCACTTGAGTTTTGTATTTGCATGTCTTCTGGCCTCATACGCTTAACCAACTCTTTCATAATTAGAAGGTTGTATTCCCATGCTGCTACATGAAGAGCTGTGTCTCCACTATCATCTAACGGAATGCGTACCATGTTAGGACATTTATCAATAATCGATTTTAATTCGAGCCACTCACTCCTCCATATAAGTCTCCTCAGATGTACTTTTAAAGAACCTGCAATCCTTTCAAACTTCACATTATAACATGCCCTTTATATAATAATCATAACTTTTACTATTTAGTTGCAAAGAAGACCCTTTTAATTTCTCGTTTACCCTAAATCTGTAAAAATTCTCTTGGAAACTTGTCTCAAATTTTGAATTCCTAATCATTTCATTATTTGTAAATTGAAATCTAGCTGAGAAATTCGAGATTATGTAGTAGTCGAAGGGATCCAATCACATTCAATCACCTTTAATTAAGTTTGAAAATTGAATTTCAATTTTGTGTTTGAAAATTAACTCTATGATGATAAGTAAAATTGTTTTATTTTTTCTTTTCTTCAGTTGACAAAAGCTAAGATCTTAACATGCGATTAATTTATACATATTTATACTCATACTTTAAAAGTGATTTTACTTTTCTTTTTTATCTTTCGAATAAAAAATAATTTTCTAAACCCATTGTTGAAAAATCATTCGTATAATAATAGTATAAATATATTATTTTTAACGTCAAGCGGTTTCAAATTCAATTTTTTTTCAAAATGTAAAATAAACAAACTCTTAAGACATGATCTCTGAAATGCACCCTTTTGTTAATGCAATAGTTTAAAGTATAACTTACTCAGCTCTTCTGGAGTCATTTCATTCACTCCTATACTTTCATGTTTTGGTGCCGGTGAGTTTGTTGAAGTGGCAATTGGAGTTTGCTCATGACTTTGATTGGTTGTATGATCTGGTGTTGGTGTAATCTGAATTATGTGGTCATCTGAAACTCCGATATTGGAGTTCATGATTTAATTCTAGGGAAAATGAAGTGAATTGGATATCTATATGAAATTCCCTGTTCGATCAGTGTTGCTTCTTTCTTTCCAGTCTGCGAAGCTTGAACATATTATATATGGTGGTAAAACAAGAACCCTTAATTAGTTTTCCAACTTGCACTTAAAATAATTATTCCTAATATGACATTTTGTGGATTACAGCAATGTTCAATCTGTTCAACACCTCAAACCTACAGTTTTCAAAAGCTTTTTAAGTTGCATGATTTCTAAAATAATATTAATTCTTTTTTAAAGTGAATAAATATATTATTAAATTTGTTAACAGAAAAAAAAAACATTAATTGTTTGCATTAGCGAGATTCGCTATCATGGATGGCATTGTTAATTAACTTACTCTTAATTTATTAATATTATCTTTCTTCATTATACAATGATATGATAATGGTGGTTGTATATATATTTATTATATATTTCCGTTGACGCATTTAATTCTATGATTATTTATCCAACACATTTTTATAAATTTTAGGAAGACGCAGGCACGATGGGAGAGTGTAATTACTCTCAATTTAATATTATTTTTCTTCATTGTAGAATGATATAATATTTAAATATTTGAAGCGTTAGATATTGAGTTTAAGATATGATCTTTATCAAATCTTTAATATGTAAAATGAGTGTTTGTAGAAAAGTTTAAAATCTACATAATATTTAAAAAAGAATAATTTTTTTATGTCTCTCACTCTAAAATTTCAAAATGAGATCTATTATTAAAGAAAAAAATGTAAAAAATCTTAAGATCTTCAATTTTATGTGACGTCATGGAGTCCATCAAAACGTGATATAAGATCCTGATTTGGGATCTACCACTAAAAATGAGCAAGGATATTGAGCTCATGATATGCTCTTCATTAAATTTCTCAATAAAAGACATGAACAGATCTCCAATGTGAAAAATAAATTCTTATAGAAGAATCCTTAAGATTTACAAAATGCTCAAAAAGAATAATTTTTTTCCTTGTAATGATAAATCTCAAATTGAGATTTTAAATCACTTTTTGTAGACTTTATAGTATCACATGATTAAATATCTCTTAATATCTCTCTAATTTTATCTTTAATAGTATATCTCATTTTGAGATCTAGAGCATTTCTAATGTAAGATCTTGAATAAAAATTTTGAGTTCAAGATCTGATCTTTACTAGATCTCCAATAAAAAAAGTGAACAGATCTCCAACACGATGAATGAATTTTTGTAGAAGAATTTATAAGATATGCACAATATTCAAAAAAAAATAATTTTTTCCTTCCTCGCTTCCTAAAATTTCAAAATGAGATTTACCACTACAAACAAATGAGAGAGATCTTTTATCTTAGGTGACAATATGGTGTCTACCAAGAAGTGGTTTAACATCTCAATTCGGAATCTAGCACTAAAGATGCTCTTATGTCACTTTTTTGTGGATCTCATAGTATCAAATATGATCTTTCATTTTTTTTAGTAGTAGACTCATTTTAAAATTTTTGGGAGAAAAAGAGGATTTTTTTTTTAATATTGTGCATACCTTTAGAATTTTTCTACAAGAACTTATTTTTCATATTTAGAGATTTGTTCACCTATTACTAAAGATGTATCACTAAAGAAAATAATGGATATTAATGAAAAATCCTGTTTTTATCACTTTATTCTAAAAAAATCCAATATAGATCTAAATTCCTATGTGGATATTAATGAAAAAAGAGGTCCTTAATTGCCTATTTGGGAAAGTCCTCGCGAGGGAACCTTATTTTGTTGAAGCCTGTATTACATTTTTGTTTGCTTGGAACTATAATAACATATCCGTAGAGAGAGTCGATCTCACAATTGATTTTTAAAGCAGTCTGGCACTTCACCACAGGTTCACTCCATTGCTCAAAGTTGGATTAGTGCTACACTTATGAGGGAAAGCCTTAGGCTTCTACTCATGAACTGAACGAGAAGAAAAAATAAAATTGCTCACGAGCTCTAGCTAATATATGGTAGAAACATAGATGACACAATTTGTTTGATAGAGTCACACCCTCAAATACACTCTTTTTATCCCACTCTCTTTCATTGTTCCATGATTCCATCTCATCTTATTTTTTAACGTCGTCCTTATTGATCCTCACTCAACCTCTTTGCCAATGAATAAAATAAAGGGGTAAGTTACTTGATAGGCATAGGGATAGACGATTTTTGGTTCTTTAAAATATAAATAATAAAACAAAATAAAAACTTATAAACTGTCATAACCTGAATAATGACCTGTAAACAATACTACGTAATATTATTAGTAGTTGTTCATATTGAAATAGGATGCCAAATTTGTACTGCCCTACACCGTCTGTACCATTATATATAGTAGCTGCATTTATTCCAAACAATACATACATATAACATTTAATATTACCTTCGAGTTTTTTTTATGAGAAATAAATTTTAGTATAAAATACACTACAATTTATTTCTCTTACATTACCTTCGAAAGAATAATGCAATACATATACATACACACACACACATATATATATATATACACACTTCAACTTTCACCATGCGACCATTTATAATCTTCTGTAACCTGAAAAAAAAAAACGTGAAAGACAAGACATATTTAACAATCCCAACAGACAACGACACTGTGGATATGAATGCCCAGAATATTTGGTCATGGTAGTTTAGTAAATTAAAGGATAAAATATCTTTTCGGTCCATATATTTTTTTAATAAAACTTGATTTTAGTTCTCAAATTTGAGTTTTAATTAATTTAATTCTTGAATTTTAAAAAAAGACAATAATTTGTTCCTCCTCAGAATAAAAATAATGATGAATCCAGTATATATTATTTTTCTAAGGTTTAAAGATTAATTTGATCAAAATAGAAATATGGAAACTAATACAAATAAATATTTATCGAGAGGACAGAGATTAAAAGTATGCCCTATTAAGGCTAGACCGACACCGAAAGAGGATTAACACTGATGGGCTTGAATTCGAGGACCTCCTTGGAGTTCAACCATGACCTAACCCACACTTTCGTTTCATACACATTTTTTGTTTCACCATCTTTTGCTTCCAAAGTGATGTAGTATATGAACCCTGCCACCACCTGCTGCTTTGCACTAATCACCCTCACAAACTCCTGATTTGCATTCTGCATTTCCAACTCCAATATAATCACCACAAGTATAAAAATAGAGATAAATCAAATTAAACATGCATATCTTAAGATGTTAATTAATTCTTAAGTTGTAAAGTTGAAACTTAAAGGAAGAAAATTAAAGAAAGAACCTCTTTATTGTTGTGTTGGTCAACAGCAAAACGAGCGAGATTGTCGATCTCGACGCTATTCGCAGGCACATCGGTAATGCCACCTATTGGTGTGCTAGAAACATTCCCTGGCTTGAATTCTAGCAACTCTTTGGAGTTCAACCAATTCCTCACCCAAACCTTCGCTTCATACTCCTTTTTAATCACACCATCTTTTGCCTCCAATCTTATGTAGTAATTCATTCCAGCAACCACTTGCTGCTTTGCACTAATCACCCTCACTAACTCCAGAACTGAATTCTGCATGCATGCGTTACCATCTCCAATTATTTAAGTCATCACAAATAATAATAATAATAATAATAATAAAAGGAGAAATGCAATTAAAACTAGACCTGTCAAAACGGGTCAACCCGGCCCACCCGGGTTGGCCCACCATGGGTTGTCTCCAAAGTGAGCCGGGCCGGGTTGGGTCACTTTGGTGGTGGGTCAGTTTTTTCCCAACCCGGTTCAACCCACACGGGTTGGTGGGTTATACGGGTTGGCCCGTCGAGCTGACTCGTGGGTTGAGTCACTTTAAATTTAAAAAAATAACTTAAAAAATCACAATATAAGCAAGGAAGTGCTCAGAGTGAAGTGAAGTGAATACTAACAAGGCTATATAAAGATAAAAAAGTGCTCAGGATCTCAGTTACTATGAAATATATAGAACACCATTCTAATTCCAACAAAACAATAGCAGTAATTTTGTATTTTAGTTGCAGCCTAAAACACACCCATTATGCAACATAACCACTTAATGCAGAAGCTACAAATTGTAGTATCTGCTGAGATACACTTGCAACTAAAACGCAAAACCAAACATGCACATCATACACCCCTTACCCAAATACAATTACTAATATAAATACCATCAAGGAAAAAGATGTAAAATAATAAGAAAAAAAAATGAATGCTGGTATAGATACCTTAATCCGCTTAAGTTCATCATCTGCATAGTAGTACAATTTGAAGTTGCTACGCACCTTCTGAATCAAAGCAAGAACACTTGACATGGCAACTAAATATTGTCCAGAGGAGATTGGAAACTGTTAGTATTCACTTCACTCTTGTAAATGAAAAAAAATCCATGTTTTCCAGGATTCTCAATCCTCTGTGCATACTTGACTTTCAGTTGATAAAATGTGGAAAATTATACGAATTAACTTTCTCTCATAAACCTGAGGCTAGGCTAGCAGAAGTGTCAACCAATAGTATAAAAATGGAGGCCTAAAAATTAACAAGGTAATTACAACATTGAACAACTCCATACACAATCACAGATTCACTATCTTCAATCCGCCAATTCCCAGCTTCCCATTTTCCACCCACACCAAGCATACCCAAAAAACTTACCTAACACCTGAGTAGAATTGCATCCTCTCGGCCTCTCCTCACCATAAAACCAAAACAAAATCAACAACCCAATTCAAAAATGGGCACAAAATAAATACACCTAAAGCAACTAGAAAACAACACCAAAAACATTCATAGAACTGCAACTAAGTTTTGTCCATTCATGAAATGCATATTTCAACAAAAAAAAAACACACAAAAAGCCCCATTGACCAACCAAACGAAAATGAGAGGGATGGAGGGACGGACCGACGGAGAGAGTGAGTGGCCGAGGTGGTGCCGGTCAGTGGAATGGAGGGCGGAGGCTGCGGCTGGACTATTGGAATGGAGGGCGGAGGCTGCGGCTGGAGCTGAGGGCAGAGGTTGCTGTGTTTTGCACTTTTGCATTTAGGTACTAGGGTTTTCACGTTTTGGTTTGTCACTTTTGTTTTGTGTGGACACTGGAGTGACTGGACCGGCCCATATGAGTGAAGTGAACATCAGCTTTTTTTTTTTTTATGTAACCCGTGAGCCAATTCGGGTGAATTGTGGGTTAAGTGGATTTGGTCATTTTAATCTGGGATCAAAGTGGGTCAATTTTTTATCAATCCAACCCACCAATTTTGGCGAATTGAAATGGGTTAGCTCACGGATTAGATCCATTTTGACAGGTCTAATTAAAATTAGATAAAACATAGAAATATTTTTGTAATTAAGTATTTTAATGTTGTCTCTAATTAGAAATTGTATTTTAATATCCCACTTAATAAAAGTGTGTTATAAGTTAGTAGGATAAATTTTCTATTTCAGTTAAGAAAACACTACACCTGAAATATATATATATATATATATATAAAGTGAATTAAGTTTCTTAGTTATTTATGAGGACTCCTAATCATAAATTGAACAGAATTCGAGCAAAGTAAAATACTATTTAAAACCATTTTGGATTATCAAATCTGATGCCAAAAATGGATCATTGAATGACCCACAACCAAATTAACATAAGATCATTTTATTATTTTTATTGATAAATATTATTTATTCATGTATTAATTTTTTTCCTTTTTTTTAATCAGCCAAAACAGATGAATATATATATTAATAAGTGATGATAGGTATCAATGATACCAAACTAAAGAAACAGTACAAGAATAGAAACAAAAGAACACACAGTGCCATCCCTACCTGCTGACATTGGTTATTAAACATTTTTGTCATCAAAGCAACCGAAATGTAGCATAACCTATGTGATCCCCTTGGAAAGATTCATGTGTACAATAACGTGAACTTCAACGAGCTTACAGTTAATTTTTGTTAGCGAAAGGTGATCAAATTCAGAATCTCTTTTTATTTATTAATTTTTTAATCATCAAGTTAATTTATAACTTGTAAAATAAAATAAAAAGATGATCCTAATTCTTAAGTTGTGAAGTTGACTTAAATGAAGAAAAGAAAGAAAATAAAAATATAGAAAGAACCTCTCTTTTGTTTTGTTCCTCTACAGCAAACCGAGCGAGATTGTCGATCTCGACGCTGTTGGCAGCTCCAGGCACATCGGTGATGCCACCTGTTATTGGCTCTTTTGTTTCTGTTGCCATTTCTCTTTTCTTTATCTTCTCTACATCACTACTATTCTAAGGCTTTTTATAGGGAAAATATCAATGTTTATCTTATCTCATTCTAGCTTATTCAATTTGAGTGGTAAACAAAAAAAGTTGAAGAGAATGAAAGATGAAAGATTTTTATTTTGTCTTATGCAAATATTGTTTTTGAGGTAATTATATGCCATGCACTAAACGTTGATTCTTATTCTAATAAGAATTTGAACTATTATTCGATCCCATGTTGTAAAAGAATAAATAGTCCATTCCATTAATTTTACCTAACTCTAACATATATGAAAAATGTTAGTAATACATTTTAAATATGATTTTTTTCCTATTGATTGAAATTCTTACATCTTATTTAATGAATGTATTTATGATTTTGGAGCATTTAATAAATTCTAATAATAATAATAATAATAATAATAATAATTAATAATTATTATTTTGACATGAATATGTTAAAATCTGTTATGCTAGCCTTGATCTCCGCTACTGAGTGTATATTATATTTAATTACTATTTATAACAATTATTTATGTACGTTTTTTTATGTTTTTTATTTTAACAAAAAGATTTTTTTAACTATTGCATTTGCATATATGTGTGACCAATCTCAGATATTCCCTTTGTCAAGACATCTAATTTAATTGGTTGATAACATACCTGAATTGTTATAAATTTATTGACATTTTTTCGATTCCTACTAAAAAATCTCACATTCTCCGTACGTCGGTTTCTCGTGGGTGTGTCAACGAATTATTGTAGAAGAATAAGCGGGAGACAACTAATTAAGTTCAACCTTGATATTTTTTGATACTTGTGGACACAACTCACCCATGATTTAAGCACGTGTTTGGATGTGAAGTGTGAACTACCATATTATGTCTCCATTATGAGGTGAAAGCTGGTGCACTATGTTTGGCAGATATATAATAGATAGAAGAAACAAGAAAATGAGGATGATATGGAATAAAAAATCATGGACTATATTTGATAAAAGAGAAACAGGTGAAGAGAGAATTAAAAAGATATATATGAAATTAACGATGACTAGAAATGAATAATAACTTCTCCCCCTCTCTAATTTGTATTTCTCTTAAATAAAATTTATATTTTTTTTAGTTTTCACCTATTTTTCTTTTCTCAATTTTTATCAACTGTATTTCTCTTTAAAATTTATTTGTTTCTTTCGTAAAGATCCGGATGTATCCTATTTTTATTTCTCTTAAATTAAATATTTTTATTTTTACTTAGTTTTCACCTATTTTTATTTATTATATTTTTCTTCTCTCCATTTTTATCAACTGTATTTCTCATTTCATGCATGTATTTGTTTCTTTCGTACCAAACAATCCGAATGCAAAAATAACAATCACGTTGCTGATTCGTGACAATACACGTTATGATGGATGTGAAAAAGAGTTATATTAGATGCATGCTCTTTACAAATAATCATCAACATAAACTAGATAATGTCAAAAAGAGGTATATTAGACATTAGTAGCACCAGAAAAAATAAAAATGTGTCCGACAAATTAATCGTCAATCACTAGATTCATAAGCAAAGGCTTATAGTAATGAGTTGATGGATCTATCATAAAATGTATTTAGAATAGTTGTGGAAAAAAATATTGTTTTAATAATTGATTATGTGATATTAGTTTTGTAATTACATGTATTATATGGAAAATGATTTTGAGATAATTTATTTTATTTGAATTTTTTAAAATAAATTTTAATAATAAAACTATAAAAATATATATATGGAACTATTTGTCATGGTTTGCTTATATTTAAAATAATCAATTGTTAAAAATAAAATGAGATGGAAAAAGTTATCTAGCTAAAAAATGAAGTGTTAACTTATAATTATAATTTTTTTTGCTTACTTGAAAAGGGTAAGAAAATTCTCTTTGCAATAAGAATAGAAATAAGATACATGTGAAAGAACTTATTTGGGTTTATCTATGTCTTTAAGTTGAACTAAATAATTCTAAATCATCAGACCAATTAAAAATAATAATAAACTGCAAAAAAAAATTACATATTTTCTATTCATCTTTGGTTTGGTTTTTACATCTAATTGTTGAAATTGAACCTAACTGCTCGGTTAATATGCTTATATTCATAATATACAAGTATTTTAAACTTTTGTTCATAATATTTTTTTTTGATAGGCACTTTTGTTCCTAATAGTTTTGTAATGAATACAAAAGAACTATATATTCTTTCGCCTTTTGATCATAATAGTATGTGATTTTAAGAATGCATTCTTAACATGAATGGTTTATAATATATAGGAACTATATAACATTCTTAACCATATGGTAGTAAAAAAAAATGGTAGATGGTTTGCTTGTGTTAAATAAAAAGGTTATGACTAATCAACTATGAATGGTTTATAATATATATTTTTTAAAACGTTTGTAATGCATTTATTATTGCGTATAATTTTTTATTGTTTATGATAATGCATATAAATGTCATTTTTAAGAGTTGATAATGGCCCAAGATATAACTTGTATATCTGCCAATCGATTTTACAATATATTTCACTTAATGTCAATAAATATTAAGATAGAATCTAAAACATCATTTTCATCTAAAAGCTAAATTAAATATTTGAAAGAAAAAAACTAAACTAAATCAAATTACAAATGCTCCTAATTTTTTTAGAAAATGTCCGAAGTTATGTTTTACTTATTTTAATCGGTTGTTTATAATAACATAAAAAATATATATATATAGACTAACTTAAATTTATATTTGATTTTAAAAACAACTTATATATAAATATATCTATAACAAGTTAACAAGACCTTAATCAGTAAATAATTAATATAGTTATTTAACCAAATATAGACTCTGATACCTGTTTAACATTGTGGTTCTTATAATAAAAAATGCTAATGACACTCTTTTTCTAACATTTTCTTTTAGATATTTTTTCTGTAATTGATTAAAATTTATTGAAAATCATTAATTTTATTGGATTTCGCATGTCATTTAATGATTCTTTCAATTGATTTAAATGAGAGACCTATTAAAATTAGTAATTTTTACTTAATTTCAATCAATCATAAAAAGATTACCCAAAAGAGAATATTAAAGAATATATGATTTTACATAACCTTTTATTAAAATGAATTTTACTCACTGATTATTATTCATACCACACAAGCTTTGAAGAAGTTTTTCACTTTTTGCCTTTTATGAGTATCCTATAATGATTTTTGGATACTTATTCACTTCAAACATCTAATTAACATGCATTACCTTTTCCTTATTCTATTATATAATTATATCAATCCTTATATATGATAGATTAGACATTCAAAAAAGACCTAAAATGTAAATAGGTAGAGTGATAATATTTAGATATCCTTATGTTGTAGTCATTCACACTTCCTATTTTTCTCTAGTTTTCTCTTCCTATATATCAATCTAACGTAGTTATATTTTTGTCTCTTTTCTACCTTATTTTTTTTACATAAAAATGTAAAAAATTACAATTTAAAAAATAAAGTAAAATAATCACATATTTATTATGTTATTATTATTATTATTTTAATTATATTTAAATATTTTATATTTAAACATATTTAAATATTTTAAATTTTAGATTTTTGTCAATTCTTAATTTTATATTTATCACATTGATATAAATAATGAAATTACCAACGGAAATAGCTTACCGCTCGCAAATTAATAGTATTTTTAGCTGATGGTAAAGTCAGTAGCAAAATAGCACAGGTGAATTTGTTTTTATAGTATTTTTACAACGTTAGCGACCGAAATTTCAGTTGGCAATTATGAAAAATCGGCGACTGGTTATTTTGGTTGCAAAATATTATAATCAAATTCCTTCGCTGCCGAAATAGACTTAGGTTTGCAGCCAACATACAGTCACTAAATCTCAATAATATTCTTTTAAGCTTGAAAATAGAAGCAGTCGCTATTTGTGACCGATGATGGGTTGTAGTAAAAAACATTCTGTTGCTAAATTGAGATTTTTCTTTCCCGTGGTAGGTCAAGCTTAGGTTTATGAAATCTTACCCAAACTTTAAAGGTTAGGAAGTTTATTCAAATTTATAGTCATAAATGATAATTATAGATGAATTTCTTTTAAATTTTTTCACAATTCATTCAAATTTAAATTTTGCAAAATAAAATTATTTTAAAATATTATGATCTAATTAACCTAACCTAATTCAACCCATTCATAATCGAGTTTATTTCATAGAAAATTCCTCAAACACAATCTAATTTAATCCAAATTTTTTGATTGGGTTGGGTGACGGATTTAGTCAAACCTAACCCAACCTAACTCGTGTACACCTCTAATTAGTGTACTGTTCAACACATAATTCTTAATATACTAACATATTAGTTTAAGTTTCAATTGTCTATATAATAATGCAATTTGAAAATTAATTTATTAGTTATCTAATTTATTTTTTAGGTTTGATTTGATTTTCTAATTTTTTTGAAATACAATTTGATCTTGCCTTCTAAATTGAGCCAAAGATGTTAAAAAATCACACTTTTGTGGCGTCTTAAAAATACTTAAAGATGATTTTAAATGTACGAAAACACACATTTAAGCGGCATGATCATTCAAATTAATTTAGACAATATAGCCAAATTAAATTGATTTTAAAAATTAGATGATCAAATTGAACACAAAAATAATTAGAGGATTAAATTAAACTAATTTTAAAAATTAGAAGATCAAATTAAATTTAAAAAAATAGAGAACCAAATAAAAAGTTAAAAATAAATCAGTGAAAAAAATAATTGAACCTTTTTATTTATTTATTGACAAATGGTAACGCATTTAATTTTAACAAATAAAAATTGATAAATATTTAGGACCCTGCCCAAATCCAAGGAGGGCAAGTACTTCATGATTGTGACCTCATAATCCCATTGAGTACAGAAGGCACCTCACCACCAGATCATTCTGCTATAAAGTTCGAATCATCACCATCCACACATTGAACGAAACACACATAAATTAATACATAAAATCAATTATTTTATTAATTTCGATGGAAATATATATTTATCTGTAGTAATTTATACTGAAATAGGATGGCAAACATGCACAAGCTCACACCGTTTGTAGAGTTAATAGCTACATTTATTCAGTTCATACATATTATCACTCTTGCGCCCAAGCTAGACTTACATAATCTTCCGTAACCTGAAAAAAACACCAAAGGCGCATTTAATAATACAAACAGACAAGAAATCTAGGCATGTGAAGACCATAATATTTGAAATCAAGAAATCCATTTTTGTAATGTGAAATCGATCAAATACTCATTATAATTTTTTTTTATTTAGTCCCTTAGTTTGAAAAAAAAAACAAACATAGACACATAGTCTTTGGAAAATTATTTTTTCATAGTCTTTATACCATTCTATGATTCTATCATTAACTTTTCGTTTGTTTTTGTAAGGTAAGTGTCATTTTTCTTTTCTTTTTTATTTGATTCCTTTAAATATCACAAGTTTTTTTTTTTTTCTTTCTTTCATGGTAAAATATATACCTAGCTATGTGCTAGACCGTCACGGAAAGAGGATTAGCAGCAACAGTGACGGGCTTGAATTCCTGAACCTCCTTGAAGTTCAACCATGGTTTCTCCAACACCTTAGTTTCATAAACCTTTTTCGTCACACCATCATTTGCCTCCAAAGTGATATAGTACAAGGTGCCAGAAACCACTTGTTTCTTTGCACTAATCACCCTCACAAACTCCAGAACTGCATTCTGCGTTTCCATGCATATTCAATTAAATCATAAGAAATAAAAAACAAAATAGAAAACTGAAATAAAAACAAAAATATACAAAACTCAGATATGTGCTTTTATAAATGTTATTGTCTAATCAGAATTTTTATTTTAATACATAACATAATAAAGTTTTGTATTAAAAGATGACATGAGTTAGTAAGATAAAATTTCAATTTATAACTAAAAAATACTGCTCAAAATATATAAAAATGAATTAAATTTCATTTTTTATACACATATGGTTATAAGTATTTGACTAATTTCTCGAGAGATATAAAATTATTCAAAGGTCAGATACTCCCTTCCAAAGACAAATTATTTTTCCATTTAAGATTTAAATCACTAATTACTTAGTTATAATGGACCAAGTTTAATTTTTACTTATTTCTGAGACCCCTAATCATAATCAGAACAGGATTCAGGAAGTCAAGTATCAGAGTTCAGAGCTACAGAAAGAAACTAAACCCACTTTGGATTCTCAAATCACGTGGTCATGGAATGATCTAGTACACCAAATTAACAAAAATCATAAGATCTTAATTAAGTTGTAACTAAAAGTTGACTTAAATGAAGAAAAGAAAAAAGAAAAATAAAAAGAACCTCTTTTTTGTTGTGTTCATCAACAGCAAAGCGAGCGAGATTTTCGATATCGATGTTGTTCTGTGCTCCAGTGATGTCGGTAAAGCCACCCAGTGCTGCCATTTATTTCTGTTTTTCTTTTGATCTTTCTGTCTTATGTTTATCTCTTCCCTTCTATGACTTGTTTATATCGTTGTGGAAGAGTGGTTTTTGATTAGTCAAATGTGGCTGTAAAAATAGAGCCCATGCGTGTCGGATTTTCATTTGTTTTTTTATTATTGCATACGTGTCACGTGTGACCAATTGAATTCTCTCCTTATTTTTTTGAGCATGAACAACGACTTCAAAGTTCAACCTTAATTAATAATTATTAATTAAATTCTTTTCATATTTATATTAAAAAAAAAAGAAAGAATAGAGAGTCACACTCAGAAGCAAGCCTTTTCCTCCAAATGAGATGTACGACAGAAATGTAGTAATAGTAGTAGTGCATATATATACGCTTTCTTATTTACCGTCACACAGGTATAAAATGTAAGTAGGAAACAAGCAATTATGCATGAACAACTTTAACCCTGTAACTTGTTATGCAACAATTACCTTTTTCAAGCAATTTCCTCTAAAAGTACTCTCAAGTCTCAACCAACAAATTAGTCAACCAGAAATGGTGGCATCAGTGCTTGAAGTTCCTAGTGGCTTGTGAATAAAAGTACCTAGCTTGCTGTATGGTTTGATGAAAATTGCATTTGAACGAACTATAAGTAATAAGCAATGGCACATACTTTGGAATTTCTAGCTGATAACCTGGACACTGCTTGAAGACGATTCTGATATGTATCGAAGCAAATTGAGAAACACACTAAACTTAAGCAATGAAAGCCTAAAAAACGTGTCAGAACCTGAAGAAGTTCAGACAATGTTCCAGGTAGCAAACCGGCATGGATCAATATACTTTCCTTAGTTTAGGTTATATGAATTGTCAAAAACTCAAATGAATTGATCTTAAGATGATGTTGGATGTCAACTCTCTTACTTCAACCTCAGTCGATTATATTGTCAGTTAACAAACTTCAACATATAGTGATCAATGAGACAAGAGAGTTGAAACCAAAAAAACTTGGTAAGGTAAAAATAAAAAAAGTGATGGTTCAAGAGCTAGGCTCATCAGGCTATATGGACTGGAAGAGCAGCAGCCTGTAATCCCTCCACTGTCAAGAGCCAGGGGTGATCGCTGCTCTGTGAAACCAGCCTCACGCGGTGCCCCCTTGTCTAGGAACCAGGAGACCTGTGCTTTCGCTCAGGTCCCATGGACCAACTCTCAACTTGGAGCGGGCAGGCCAGCATAATGCAGCCACCAACCCAGCCTGGCTAATCCAGAGCCTTGTCCCACCACCTTGACGCCCCCACTTGGGTCACAAGCTGACGTTACACAGCTCGGCGTGCTGAAGTCCTTGTCAGAGATTTATAAAGGCTTGGTTGCCTAATATTCTAACCAATGTGGGACTCGTAAAGACCAAAATGGATAGTCTAATT
Source organism: Glycine tomentella (assembly GCA_007407185.1). NCBI lineage: Eukaryota > Viridiplantae > Streptophyta > Magnoliopsida > Fabales > Fabaceae > Glycine > Glycine tomentella. The sequence continues at coordinate 86,501 of PYAF01003600.1, forward strand.
TGGAATGCGGGACTTGATTGGATTCTCTCTAGCAATTTTATCCGTGTTGTATTATAACACTAACCCCAAAATATTGCTGTAGAATGCAATTGTTTCCGCTTATGTGTAAATAATCTTTCTCTATTAATTGTGTGACACAGTGACATGTGTCCACTAGAAAGTGAAGAGAAAAACATAAAGGTTGCATCCTACAAATTCGAATTGAATTAACTGATTATGATAATAGTTTAGTTGGATTGATCGGTGGGTTCAGATATTCCTAAGACCCCAATTATCTTAAAGGTAACTACTAATTGATAGTCATTCATTATTTTAAATGAACGCAGCAAAAATTTTCCTTGCTTTTATAATGAACATGAACAAGTTACTACTAATTGAGAATTATTTAATAAATTACAATTCCTTATTCTAGTCACTATCAAACATAAAAATTCAAACTAACAACTATGTAAAAATTAACGTTAGTAGGCATAGGATGATGGGATTTTATTCACCCTTGAAGACTGAATCAGTGATTCGGGCACTGCATAACATGAAAAGGAGCAAAGAAATTGCAGTACACCATGTATACTATTTAAGGTGAGGTGAATGAAACAGCTCTTTAGATGCTTACAAGTTCTACTCTCTAAGTATGCTTTAGATGCTGCCTTAATACTTTTGAGGACCAAACTAGTTTCATTTTCCTACAATGATGAGTCATGTTGCTTTATGGAATATAAGGCTGACTGGCTGAGGACATCTCTATTCTATATGATAGTGAATTTGTGAGAAATTGTCGTTAGTATTTAAGAGTTCGTTTAGTAGAGTGAAAAGAATGAAATGAAAGTAAATTAAGATGAAAATTTTGAATTAAAACATATAAGGGTGCATCCCATCTCATTGTTTATTTCTTTTTCTTTTCACTTTATTCTCATCTCATTGTTTATTTCTTTTCCTTTTCACTTTTTTTTCTTCTTTTCAAACGAACGAATCTTAAGAGAGAGAAAAGACAATGGGGTGGAGGGATGAGAGGGAGGGCAAAGGAGTTGGGGTGGGATTAAGTGAAGTGGGTGATTATGTGACAACAAACAATCCATGTAAATGCCATAAGTCTTGACTTAGATAATTAAGTTTTAATTTGAAAAGAGTTTAATAATTCATTATATGTAGTATAAGAAAAACTTTATAATTAAATATATATAATTTAGTCTTATACGAATTGTGGAATTTCAATGTGATTTTTATACATAAAAATGGATTAAATTCAAATATAATTTTAATTTCTTAAATTTAATAATACATTTGACGGAGATGACCAAACTAATAATACTTGCATTATAAAGATTGATTTAGTAAACAAAATTTATATAGAGACTAAATTGAGATTACGACACATAAGAACTAAATTATGTATTTGACCTGAATTCTGTATTTGATGGTGTATATTCTAGCAATTATTCTAGAAAATTACAAAAAAAAAAATCAAAGAAAAAATCTGAACATATTTTAATTTTTTTATTAATTGTTTAAATACTAAATATTATAAATTGAAATAATAATAACCAACATCATTGTTTTCTTTGCAAAGAAAAAACTGAAAATTAATCTTAAATATGTTTATGGTTATTATGCTAATGGTCATATAGTCATATGAAAAATAATTAAAGAATTAAAATAAAACAATTAAAAAATAAAAATATAAAAACCTAGAAAGAACACGATCAATCGGCATTCAAAAAGTCTCTCTGACTCTTGGCAGCGCGAAGCTTGGAGCAGCGTTTCTAATGGCGGTTCCACCATCGGAAACCGAATCCGTAGAAAACAGAACACTCCTTTCACAGTTTTACTCTCACTATCTCGGAAACCGAATCCAGGCTCTCTATCCCTACTTCTCCACAAATTTCTTCTCCAACTTCGCTCTCCGCTTCAGATCAACGCAGCGTCGGGAATGTCTCCCTCTTCCACTACCTTCCTCTTCACTCGACTCTCCCGTGTAAGTTCATTCTCCTTTTTCACTTCCTCAAATTCAACGATAAATAAAATAAACAAATGTTCGTGTTTGAATATCATTTGTGATTTTATGATTCTAAGCTCTGTTTCTTTTGCTACATTCAACGAACGAAGGGATGAATATTAGGGTTTTGTGCTGTGTTCCCTTGTAGGCTCATGACCAAGAGATCTAGAGTGCATGATGTTGTGGAGGATATATTAGAGCGTGTTTTGATAAATTTGCACGGCGTCCAAAAGAATCTGCACTTTTGGCAGTCCAGAGCTAAGGTTCTGTTTTTGCTTTTGTTATCTGTATATATGAGTTTGTTTGGATAAACTTCTCTATAAGCACTGAAAAGAAAGAAAATAAGAAGAAAAATCGAAATGAGCTTATGCGTTAGTTAAAAATAAGCTTCTTGGAGAAGCTAGTATATGAGAAAAGTTTTATAAATTAGCTTATGCAGAAGCAAATTTTTGCTCATGGAGAAACTTGTTTCGTTTTTACTTCTTATTTTCTTCTCTTATAAGTATTTATCGAAAAAATTATCCAAACAGGTAGTTCACCCTGTGTCTGTTCGGGAAATAGTCATACTGCTTATTTGTTTATCATTCAGAGGTCGGATTCCGAGAAGGCACGTTTCATGATATTTGAGAGGGGTCCAAGGGCTTTTATTGATGAAACAGTTAAGTTGTTCTGTGGACTCATTGCTCAGGGTTCGTCCACACAAAATCTGAGCCAATCTGCATCTGATTATATCGGCGAGAGAGTAGGCTTTTTGAGTAGCTTGAGATATTCACTCGCCACATTTTTGGCTCAGGTATGCTGTGTTCAAGTTGGCTTTTTCCTTGTGTTTGAATCATGACTAGTCTTTCACTCTTTCACAATTAGAATGAATATAATTCGCTTGTCTGTTGTTGTCAAGCTTACTCAATAGTTAATAATCCTTTGAATTGTATGATTCCGTCACATTGATGTTATTAATCTTCATATTTGTAGAAGAGAACATTTGGAAGGACCAAATGATTATGAAGGTGGTGTTGTATCTTGCATGTTTTCTTAGCAGCTGCTGCTTTTCACCCAGTTGACCTAGTTTTTCTCTTGGGTACTTTCCCATTTTTTTTCTTGCTGTGGCACCATTATTGATGTCTTTAGGGGAATTCCTTGTATGGGCCTTCAGAGGGATTATGAGGATAGGTTTGACAGGATAGTTCAGTCAGCATAGAATTTAAGATAAATTGTTTACATGTAGATGTAAGGTTCAAGTTCTTCTGGCATATCATATGATTCTGTAAGTGTAGACAAATATTCATGGTGAATAGATGTAATGTACACTTATGAACTCACCTGTAGAAATAGAAAATTATAAATATGTAAGACTTTCTATTCAACTTAAATTTCTTAAGTGCCAATATGACATCAATTTTCTGATATTATTTCAAATTTGAAACTTCATACTCAGGTTTATATGGAAGTTGATAAAATTGGAGAGGAGTTGGTGAAAGATCCAGAGACTAAGCTGCCCTTGTTGTTGGTTACAGTTAATGTTTTGTTTTCAACATTAGAAGCTTCAATTGGACATCTACATGCAATGCGTCAGGTTTATATAAATAAAGTTGTTTGTTTTTGCCTCTGTTTTCACTTATGTATACTCTTACCCCTTATCTCTATGGACCATGGTTTGTCAAAGCAACACTGAAGCATGTTTGCAGCTTAATATTGTTTCTATTTATTCAGAGTGATTCTTCTGTTGATGGGAGCTATTCAACCCCTCTGCTGTTTGAGAAGCTGCCAGAAATAAATCAGGCGGGGTCTCAGTGGACAGACTGTGAAATAAGAGATGCGATCAGTTCAGTTTATCAAAATTTAGACAAGTTGGATTCATACATATCTTTTCTTGTAAGAGCTTCTATATTATGTTATTTGATTAAGTTTTGGAGACTGTGGCTGTCTAAATTTTTACCTGTATTATATGGTCTAATATTCATGATATCGCTTAATAAGGATGTCTATTTAGTATTGAAGATGGGAATAATACATATTGAAATGCCATTTCCAGTGGCATAAATTCATGCTTGTAACTTTCACTCTTGTGGGAAAAAATAAAAACCAATCTGAATCCAATCTTCATAATTTAATCCTTCAACTTCTGGCAGCTCGCTCTATTAGTATTAGCAATTTAGCATTTTGTTTTAATTTTTGTTGAGCAGCAATGTAGCATTTCTTCTGTGCCTTACTGTTCTGCATTCATGAACCCATCACTTTTTTTTTTTTTTTAATTCTTGAAACTTACTAAAAATAATTTTATATGAAAGAGATGATTTTTCTTGTCTGTTAAGAATTTTAAAAATAAAGTAGATATATATTTTTTTCACAAACTGATTATTCATTTCTGCCTGCAACTCTGCAATTAGACAATAGTTACTTCATGATTAAATGAATAGGCAACCATTTTGCTCCTTGCGTTGCCTTAAGGGATTAGTTTGACACCCAAAGGATATGTTGATATATAGGGCATGTATTTAGTGAGAAAGCCATTTTTATATGAAAATGAGAGGAGTAAATAATATCTACACGATTAAATGTGGCTGGTCAACATTAATTGCTTACCTAAATTTCTCGTTACTTTGTTCTGTGCTACCCTCCAGCTTTGATTGCTGATCTGAAATTTCCAAAAACCAATTTATTGAGTAGAAACAGAATAGTAGGCCCTACAATTAGACAACACTTAGCCTGACTTTATAATAATTATATGTTAAACACTACTAGATACCTATGATAAAAAAAAGCCACTACTAGATGCCTCTTATGTTCTTCTCTATCTCCTGCCAATCTATGGGACTTTGTCAATGCCTATTAGAAGTGGACAAAATTATCTTGACTGGAGTCAATAACTTGGGCTTCTATTTTTGACCATATATATTGGATTTAGTCATTTGTGGATGGAGGTTCCGAAATTGAACAATTAATCAACTTGTTTTAATAACCACATATTTGTTTCTAGTTGTCCAGCTTATGTTGATTGGTTTGTTAAGTAATTCAGTAAAATTTTAAATTTCAATTTTATGGTTGTAATATATTTCAGGTCATCAAACATAAAAAGCCAAGGAAAATAACTCAATATTGGATCCGCTATACATGTGGTGCAGTTGGTTTGTCAGTATGCTCCATTTGGCTCTTGCGGCATAGTAGATTGGTGGGGAGTTCTGATCTTGATAATTGGGTTGAGGAAGCTAGGAACTCAACATATAGCTTTTTTAAGAATCACGTAGAGGAACCGGTACATTTCTTCTTGATAATTTACTATGGTTTCACTCTTTTTTCTTTTTTTTTTTCCCTCCTCAATATAGGAGAATTAACTTAACATATCCTTATGAGATAGGTGTGATCAACATTATTCAATTTTCTTAACCTCATTTCCCTTAAATCTCGATCTATAATAATTAGAATTAACTAGGTACCCTTCCTAAAAGTCTGTTCTCCATGAGCAAAGAGCAATGAAGAAATTTCATTTTCTTCTATCTTCTCCCTCTTCATTCCCATTTTTAAATCTGTTGAAAGTGAACCAAACTGATCAAGGTTTACAAATTGACGTAGGATGGAAGCATGAAATAAGGTTTAATATTGTCTAGAAGCTGATCTAAAGCGCACTATGCCTCTATGTAATATGTATATAAGGTTGGATTCCCCCAGAAAAAAAAGGAAAGTTCTTAGAATGTATTATAAAGCTAGAAAGAGTGTTATTTGTTGTTTTAAAATTAAGCCTAGCCCTTAAATTATTCTATTCAATATCCCACTAGTACTCGTCGTACTTTGACTGGGTTAAATCCATCAGTTGAAACAAATAAAACCCTTTAAAGTAATCTCTATAAAAATTACATAAAAATCTTATGTACTGTTGAGATATGAGTCCTCTTGCTTGTTGCTTTGTCCTGCGTCATAATTGTACTTTTGTATATATTCTGATGCAATCAATTTTCAGATTTTGTCCATTAGGGATGAACTTTTTGACACATTCAAGAAGAGACATCAAGGTATTATGGACGTTGAAGAGGTGCAGTTAACTTCCAATTCACTACACAGGTTATTGGTTTTTAAATACATTGTCCACCTTTTTTATTTTTGAATACTAAACCTGTGTGAACCTTAATGCTTAGAATGTTTAATTTTTTTTATCATTACAAAATGTTTAATTGAACATAACTATTTACAGTTTTGCTATATATGCTGTTAATTAGGCACCTTAATAATTGCTTGTGAAACTTTTGGGACTTGAAAATTTTAGTGAGTTGTGTTGACTCTCTTCCATGGCTTGAATTGAAGCTGATTCTGTACGTAGAAGATCTAATTTGAAAAGAAATGGAAAAAAAATCAACTAATGGAAGTTGTGTGGTAAATGCAGGATGTTAATTTTTCTAATCCTGTTGATTCAGTGTAGTCTGGTTACCTACTATGATCTTTTACAATGTTTTCTAGCATATGCTAATACCATAAGTAGAAGTACAATCCAGTACCACCTAAATCTGTCTGAAGAATTTGGATTTATTAGCAACAAGATAAAATATGCTTAGCAGTTAGCAGTAAGGATATATTAGAGATATCTAGTCTGAATTATTTCATTTTTTTTAATGACTACCTGTAATTGCATTTACTCATACTTATGGATATTGCTTTAAGCTTGATTGACAATACTCATCTACTTGAAATTGAAAGGCATGCTTGTTGCATGGATAATTGGATATTGCTTTCATTGTAACTTTTTTCTAAAATTTCTGTACAGAATGTTGTTGGCTTTCAGTGAGCAGACAAAGGGTCAGAAGTTCCCAGTGAATGCTTCAGATCAGGAAATGATGGAGATAGTCATGGATAGGTGAGTTTGGATATTCACTTTAGAACCATCTCTAGTTATACTTGTCTTATGGTAGTAAGGTACTTTTGGAATTGAATTTGAAATAGATACATGGATTTGCTTGTGAGCCATTTTCCTTCATATTATACCTATAGGGTTCATTATATGTTGGTAATAGCTTGGTTGTTTTCTGGATTTAGTACTAAAAAAATAGTTCTCAATGCCAATGACTTTCTGGGGAATGAAGAAACTGCTCTATAGAGTTTCTAGCTTTTCTTCTCGCTTTGATGTTTCATCATGAAGATGTGTTAATTTTAATAGAAAGCCATTGGTTTGATATTGACATTAAATGAGTGTACTGCTATATCTTTTGACTAAGGGGTTTCTGGCCTATGTTGTGGGTTAACTATTCTAGTTTAACTAGCAGTATCCTTTGGGGTTGGAAATATGTGAGCATTTATAGGCAAATAATTTTAAGATAATGGGTTGTTCATTTTTTAAGTTGCCCTTCTGATATTGGATGCCCATGTTAGAACAATCTAAATTCCTTACCTATGTATTCATATAAAATATTTTCAATTTACATTGATTGACAATATTCAAAACTTTGCAGAATTAAAAATTGGATTTTGATGGAACAAAAGGACAATAACATACAGAAAGTGTTTTTTATATATATTAGTCCTCTCTATATTATCTGATAGGGACTTGGGTATTATGGGGTGCCTATGTCCCACATTGAGTAGTATGGATGCTTGGTGGAGTACTTAAGTGACTTGGCCTCCACCCCCCGCTGTAAGAGGGTTCTCCAAGTGCTTGGGTGCTTATCAATTGGTATTAAAGCGGGCTGTCGATGTCTTGAGAAGGGCTACCTAAAAGGACTTCGGCTCTCGAGGGCAGTGCTAAGATAAGGACTTGGGTATTATGTGGTGCCTAAGTCTCACATTGAGTAGTATGGGATGTTTGGTGTAGTACAGATGTGGCTTGGTTCTCCCTCCTTGACAGCTAGCTTTTAAGAGACGGTTCCCCAAGTGCTTAGGGGCTTATCATTTTCTAATATCAAGAATTATTGAATTTAGAATCTTTATTAGTAAAATTCATAATATCACTTTATTTCTTGTAATTTTAGTGTTTATCACAATTGTTAAGATCTAATTTTTTCAAGTATAAATGCAGGTATGAGAAGGAACTCATGCATCCTATTCAAAACCTTCTCAATGGAGAGCTGGTTCGGGCTATACTTATTCAGGTAATGTAATTCATATGTTATATCTTATATGTAACATCTGGTTTAGTAGTTTTAACGTAACTTTTCACTGTTCCAGGTTCAGAAGCTCAAGCTAGACACTGAGACGTGAGTTTTTTTAATCTGAAAATTTAAGTAAATATTTCACATTGTTTTAATTCCTCAAGATAATATTTTGGTCAGGGCAATGCTAGAGCTGAACCAGATTCTACGGGCAAATGAAATCAACTTTGCAGTTCTGACTGCTTTACCTGCATTTTTCCTCTCTCTTTTACTCATGATGTTAGTGCGTGGATGGTTCAAACAGGTAATTTCCCTTGTTTGGTTGGCACAAAATGATGAGGTTAAAGAAGATAGGACTCCAAATATCATACTATAGTATTGAACTCTTAAGAAAAACTACATCAACTGAGTTGGAGTGTGAATCTTGTTTGGAGTGACACACTACTCCATGTAGTGATTAAGTGAATATTAGTGACAAGATTGTTGGGAAAGAATAAAAAGAGAGAGGGGGGGGGGGGGGGTTTGCAAGTTAAAGTATGTATATCACTTGGTATATTACTAAATCTTAATCTCTTCTACCTTTCACTCCTGACTAATTTTTAGTGTATGTGTAGGGATACTGTTAAAATTTGTTTATATGTGATAGTGGACTAGATATTACATCACCTGTTTCTAGTTACTTATGTCCGGCCAAAACTTATCCATGAGCCCCGAAACTTAGCACGGGGCCTACCCCAGCCAAGGCAACAAGGGCCAAAATCACGAAGTCGACCGAGAGTAAAAAATTCAGCCAACGGCTTGCCAAGACTTAGCCATGGGCCAAAACCAAGCACCGGGGCAAACTTAAGCAAGCAATGGCTAAATCAAGAACCTGGACAAACTTGGCATTGGTCATCATTTGACTCCTTAAAACAAGTTTTCCCTTAGACTAAAACCATCACTGGGAAGATTTGAAAGAGAAAACCCTTCACACCCTTCCTCAGTGTTCCATGTTCATGAATTTTCTTTAACTATTATTTGTTAGGTATAAAAATGTTTTTTGATACCAAATCTGCTGAATTTCATCTTTTTTTTCTTTGTCCACTAATGTTATACTTGACTGTTATCATTTTTTATGTATAGAATTTTGTTATTCGCCTCGTATTGATTGGTGGATGCTACACAGTGTTATGAAGTTACCTATTTTCTGTTCCCAATGGATTTGGTCACTCATTATAGTTTAATGAGATAATTTTCAATGATTTTCTAAAGTAAGTTGGCTTGGATTTTAGCATGGACAGAACTTAGATACAATTACTTAGGTGTTGTTTGTGATATTCTCCAATTAGAATTGGAGTTTTACCACGGTAAATTGTTTTTTTTTTTTGTCAACTTGTATCAGTACCACTACTTACATTGATAAAAAAAAAATCTGTGTAAATTAGGATACCAAAGCTGAGGGAAGAGGTAGAGTTGCTCGGATTCAGAGGAGGCTACTTGTTATAGAGGTTAAGAAAAGGATTATGCAGTACCAAAATTATGTTGATCAAGGGTTGGTAAGTAGCTTTCCTTTTTGTTGATTTTATTTAGTTGATTTGAATGAGATGGATAGACCAAGGACAGAAATGTCGTGTTACATGTTATCTACAGGAGAGAGATGCACACTATATGTTTGGATTGGCACTCTATAGCCTGGATCGCCTGTATCAGTCTGTCAAGTGGCACGCAGAAGCTACCGGAGAGTGGGAACGGTTAGTTGCACTCTTCTCTCTCAATTCTCAGCTACAACTGTCTAGTTACTTTCTGTTTAACTAACAGGCTGATATTTATATCCTCTTAATGTTTAAGCACATGAAAAGAATATGATTGTTATGAATGTTGAGATTGCTAAATCAGTGTAATTATGAACAGTTTGCGTGAGGATATAACAGATTTGGCTAAGCCTACACTACAAACTGCACACAAGGAATCTGTGATATCACACATGGTTACATTTGACTGCTTGCTTCCAAGTCGGAACCGCCAGTAGCATATTTTAGCTTACTATTCTTAATTCTTTTCAATGATGTTTCTCATGCTACTTTGAAATCCAATTTTGTCGTGAATGTATGCATATATTCCTCGTACATGGTTACATTTTATCATCATAATATGATAATTTTTGACAATTTTATCAATTGAATTCAAATGTTTTATGAAGGGATAATATATCTTCATTTGCTCGTGAAAGTAAGTATTTTTTAGATAACATCGCATCTCCGTTTTCGGCTACAAGTGTCAATTTTTGATTGGGTGTCAGTCTTTTTCCGTCACAACTCAGGGAAGGAGGCAGAATTGAACATTAGAGAGGGCCAATTTTCAAAATTAAAATTATCCAACAAAGTTATATATTGGTATTAATTTTATACAAAAAATATTAATAATGTGTTTGTTAGGTCATGTGGTTATCAGATTGTCAGATAATAAAAACGGTTAACAAAAGAAAATATAAGAATAAATAATGTTAAAAATTTAATATGAAAATTAATGATAGAAGAAAGAATATTTGTTTGCTTGTTTCAAAATTCAAGTTATCAATACTTACAACTTTTAAAATAGAAATAAAGGATTACAAAAGAAAAAAATATTAAGAATAAAAAATGATACTGAAATATTTTTATTAAAAAGAGAGAAAAATGTAATATATTCCAATAAAATTTATAAAAAAGAATAAATATTTGCATTAAAAAATAACGTCATTTTATTTACAATAAAATCATATAAAGATAATGGATTATTTTAAAAATAAATAAAATTAAAAATATTTAAATATCATTATTTTAAATTAAATTAAAAAATATGTAAAATTTAAAATAACATGTATATTATAAACAAAAAAACAAAAAAAATTTAACCTACAAGTAACCTCATTAGATTGTTTATTACGTATTTTTGGTGCCGTTTGTGGAGCTAAGTGTCTGCAATAAAATGTGTTTAGTGTTGGACAACAATTGAATATGATGCTTGCCCGTATCTTGTCCATGTCTTTCCACGAGCCTTCTTATCAAATCACGTGCATGACTGTATCTTTCCATACAAGCTTAAAGCAATCAAGAAAGAAATAAAAAGAAAAAAACTGTTTTAATTTCTAATTACAATCGATATCATACGTTTCTCGACAATTTACTTAAGTTACTTTCAAATATTTACTATTTGATTTTCTTATCTCAACAAGAAATGAAAAATAAATTTAAAGGGACTGATAGTAATTAAGAGGCAGATACAACTACACGCACATATCAGTAATAATGTAAAATATTGTTTGTTGTGCATTTGATTATAACAAAAGAGAAAAACTAGAAAAAACAAATTCCTTTGTCAAAGAAAAAAAGAAGCCTCATAGTATCTACTATTTGTGACACAAGACTATCTTTTCCCTACGATAAAAAAAAATAGTGTCAATAATTTTTTGGAATGATCTCTTATTTAAACTGATGTGAACTACAAAGCGTGGAAAATTGAGCGCGAGAATAAGTAAGGTTTCATTTCTATTTTAGAAGTGATTAAATTTAGGGTTAATTAAGTTTTTAGTCTCTCAATTTTTTTCAGATTTTAATTTTCAGTCTTTCAAATTTTTTTGGCAATTTTTAGTTCCTCTAATTTTATTTTTGCTTATTTTAAGTACTTTGTTTATTTTTTGTCCCTCATTTATTTTATATTAAAGACAATATAATTTTAAGTAATAAAAATAAATGAGAGGCTAAAAATGAATACTTTTTTTTACAAAGATTAAAAGTAATGACAAAAAATTAATGGAAGACTAAAATTTATCAAAATAAAAATTGAGGACTAAAAATTGGAAGCTAAAAATCTTGAGTATAAAAACTTAATCTTTAATTTTGTGGCACACCTCGAAGCTAATTTTTTATCAAGTAGTTTACGAATGCTTCATTAATTTAATATTATTAAATTTAATGAAGAAAAAGAATTAATTGGGATTTTAACTTTAAATAAGCTAACAAATAAAATTCAGTTTTAATGAAAATGGTAAATATAATTATGTTATTAACTAATCTTTTGTAGTGTTTGCTTTGCCGCTGGAAGGCTGAAGCAGAGGAAGAGGAGAATGGAAATGTAACGTTTATTAAGGAATATTGAACCCTAAGCGAAGACTGAAACACAAAACTTCCAATTTAAAAACAATAATAGTTGTTCCCTTATAATGGGTCAAACGCATCTAACAAGATGTTTAACATGTTCATCAAGTATACATCTTGCACCTAAAGATTTTAATTCAAATTAAATTTATTTTTATTTACGTGTACTACACTGGTGATATCAGAATAATTCGGCTCAACTATTTTTATTCTTTAATTTTTTTAAAAACTATAAGCTCAATGATTCAATTATTCAATCTAACATCTTTCCAAGAGCGTTGTTAACAAAACTTTTGCATATTAAAAGGAGGTTCAAAAGGGGTGTTGCTCAGTGCTCACCCTCTCCACAGTTAACGCCACCTAATAATTTATAATAGCATTCACCACAAAAGTTTAAAAGATAGAACTAGTACAGGTATATAGAAATCCATAGAACAACTAAGTAGACTGCTTTATTTTATTAGATAAGATTTATTACTTATCATAGGACCAGTCTACATATAGCAACCATATTCACCAAGAAACAAAATCACAAGCAACTACTTATTTCCCTTGTGTTCAGCATGCAGACCATCAAAGTAACCCTGAGGATTTTTCTCAAATTCCTTCCTTGAAATGTAAGATCCATCTCCACCACCAGGAGCCTTCATAACCTTATCTTCAGAACCACTTCCAACATTCTCTTTGGGTTTGGGGACTTCACCTTTGCTAACTTCACCACTAGCTTTCCTATCCATGATTCAAACTTCTCACAATAGAGATATATCTGCACAATAAAGCTTAAAAAAGGTTTCAAGTTACTATTAGCTAGGATATGACTGAAAGCTAGAGCTGGCTGGCTATTTATACAAAGAAAAATGGTGAATTTCTTTTTCGTGAATTGCTGATATTAAATACCTTTATTTGTTTCCAAAACCTGCATTTGATTCATGCATAAGACCAAGAAAAATATTAAAGCATGCATTTGACTGATGCTTCAATTTTCAATTATATCTCACACCTTTCACGCAACCAATTGTTATTAATTCTTACTATTCTTATGCCATTTATATTCACCTTTTTCACTTCAAAACTAGTAGTAGCTTTGTAACTATTTAGAAATAAAATAAATAAAGCATGCTTATCTAAAAAAAGTAAACAAAGCATGCATTTTCATTTTCGTATATTTTTAATTAGTTATCATTATACAATCAATACAAGTGTTAATTGTCACTTATATAGTGGTGAGAAGATTTGGATATTTTAAAGAAAAAGATTCGCATATTTCAAGTTACAGGTGAATTAACATTATTTATATATTGTCTAATTATAATTATTGTCAATTTTGTGTTATATAATTATTAAATAGTATATACAACACAGAAAGACAACTAATTAGTGTTTTCCCCTATATTAAGTTCCCTAATAAAAGAAAGTTGAAGTTTGAAACAAAAATGGCCTGGTAGTAGTATTATTCAAATTAATGAAAAAGTCTCAATTAATCTCTTCCGTGGTTGCAATAACATTAACGAGAAGATGATTTAGATCAACGTTATAACCACAACCTTCGAGTTTAGGTTTGACATGGCAGTTTAACTTACAATTAATGTATAGTTGTTTTAATATTTCTTGTTTCGATTACAGATGAAACAAGCTATGAAAAAACCGTTATTAGTTATGATTTGTTATGACAATGTTCAATATTATGATGCTAAGAAACTAGTCTGTCACAACTCACCAAATGTAGCCACCACAAAGGAGCAATATATAAAAAGACTTTGTGTCAATAGCTGCATTTGTGATTCTGATTTGCTAATAACTATTCTCATTCATTGTATTCGAGCTAGCTACTGTATCTTGATCAATGACATCCATCATGGGGACAAACGAGACCCTATTGAGCATAAGCAGAACAATTTTCAGTAATGCTACGTTCGACAACTATAATTCAGACCCAGACAGAAAATTTATTTACTATAATATTTCCATTGACATGCCATCCAAGATAGTATCCGATGGCATATGGGGTAACACAAATTATGGCGCTTTACTTTCAAGATCCACAATGCCAGTGTTGGAGCTTCAAATTCTCACCATATTCGTTATCACGCAATGCTTTCATTTTGTGCTTAGGAGCCTTGGCTTCCCTTATTTCGTTTCACAAATGATGGTACATACATACATACACACACACACACACAAATATATATATATATATATATATATATATATGCTTTGTCCCTTCTCCTCTCTTTGTTACTGCTTGCAGGTCTCATACAAGAACATGACATATTGCACATCATGTTAATTACACAGAAAAACACTATTATCTAATAGCATAGGCATGCATGCATGACATTGTTATATATGTTCTTAAGGAAAACCATAGAATATCAATCCATATTATATATGGATAGAGTAATAAACACTTATTTTAAACACTCCACCAACGTCTTTCATTTCTTTATATTTATTTCTTTCTAAAACATCATAAATTCTATTATATCTATATTTTTTTCTCTGTCTCAGTACAATAGATGTCCATGAAACAATTTCCATATAGATATAGGATTAAACTAAGGAATAAATAAATTAGATAAAAGTTGGGGTAGCATAACAATTTTAAGATAAATATTTATTTAATTCCATAGATTCCTGAGATGAAACTTCAATTCATTGTACGAGTTTACCGAAATAAAATTATTTGTAACCAAGTATGTAATATATATGTAAATTAATTTCCAAATGATTGGTGCATATGCAGGCTGGTTTTGTTCTAGGCCCTTCTCTTAAGATAGAAGCATTGACCAAATTCAAAGCGATATTGTTCCCTTACGGGAGTGAAGACGTATTGAACCTAGTAACAGGGATTGGGTACTTATTCTTCCTGTTCCTAAATGGGGTGACTATGGATTTCAGCATGATAACAAAAACTGGGAAGAAAGCTTGGACAATCGCTCTTTCGTCCCTTATGATTCCCACTTTCATTGGTCTCTTGGTATGCTACAGTTTCATGGGGTACTTGCAACAAGCCCTAGGAGAGTTCGATGGAGGAAAACTTCCGGTGATAGTAATAGGGCACAGTGGTTGTTCCTTCCCTGTGGTAGCTTCTCTCCTATCTGATCTTGAGATATTAAACTCTGAACTTGGACGCTTAGCACTCTCATCAGCACTTTCCATGGATGTGATAACCGAAGTTATGAGGGGATTTGGCGCTGCTGTTATGAGTAGCCTTAAACTCGATTCTCACGATAAAGGTGAAGGAAAGGGACCTGAACTTGCACTCATCACATCCATAAAATATGTTGTTTTCATGACACTTACGATTGTGATTGCACGCCCCGCAATGAGGTGGATTGTGAGGACTACCCCAGAAGGAAGACCTGTGAAGAAAACATACACATCAATGGTGATTCTCATGACCATATTCGTAGGGTTGTTTGGAGTTTGGGCTAACCAGACAGTGTTAGGTGGGATTTTACTCGTTGGTCTTCTTGTGCCAGAAGGTCCTCCATTGGGCTCTGAATTGGTGAAGCAGCTTGAGATGTTCAACTCATGGTTCCTTGTTCCAATCTTTGTCACGTGTTGTGCCATGAAGGTCGATGTTTCCACGCCTATTAGTTCCCAGTTGGTTCTCGTTGTGGT
>PYAF01003600.1:121670-165631 GCA_007407185.1 Glycine tomentella
TTTGGGCTAACCAGACAGTGTTAGGTGGGATTTTACTCGTTGGTCTTCTTGTGCCAGAAGGTCCTCCATTGGGCTCTGAATTGGTGAAGCAGCTTGAGATGTTCAACTCATGGTTCCTTGTTCCAATCTTTGTCACGTGTTGTGCCATGAAGGTCGATGTTTCCACGCCTATTAGTTCCCAGTTGGTTCTCGTTGTGGTTACCATTGTTGTTGTTGTGCATTTGGTTAAGATGCTTATAACTGTTGGGATTTGCCGCTATTGCAACATGCCCAAAACGGATGGTTTCTGCCTCGCTCTCTTGTTGAGCTGCAAAGGTGTCGTCGATTTTGTCAACGACGTCTTTCTCTTTGATTCATTTGTACGTAAACTCACTTCACTCTCTTTTTATTTTCAACTATTTTCCTTAATTTTAAAAAAAATGCACGCATGTTATATATTTGTACAGTCATTATACAATAATTAATACTCATTAAATTAACCAATGATCAGGTGATGCCGATTGTTTTGATCTCGATGAATCTTCGCATAACACATTTTCAAATTACTATATGTATTATGTGGAAATTGGCCAAGACCATGTACTCTTGAATTGAACAAGTAAAGTTTTCTTTCTTAGGACTAATATATATGACTAAAAATAGGTAAACAAAACATATTTAACCAGCTATAAAAGTTATCTAATTTTAGTTCTAATGCAATGCAGTTAATGAGCAAAGAAACAATCTCCATGATGGCTATATCAGTGTTGGTGTTGGGAAGCATTGCACGCATTGGGGTGAAATCCTTATACGACCCAGCAAGGAAATACGCAGGGTATCAGAAAAGGAACATACTGAACTTGAAACCCAATTCAGAGCTTCGGGTTGTTGCATGCATCCACAAACCAAGCCACATCAATTCCGTAAAAAATGTTCTTGACATTTGTTGCCCCACAACAGCGAACCCCTTAGTGGTTCACGTCTTGCATCTGATGGAGTTAGTTGGTAGATCCTCTCCCATCTTCATCTCACACCGTCTCCAAGAAAGGCTTAGCTCAGGCCACAACTACTCTGAAGATATCATTGTAACATTCGACCTCTTTGAACATGACAATGCTGGCACTGCATCAGTTAGCACCTACACTGCCATATCTCCACTACGTTTCATGCATGATGATATTTGTTACCTTGCATTGGACAAACTTGCTTCCATCATCTTACTTCCATTTCACATAAGATGGGGTGAGGATGGTGGTATTGAATCAACTGATGAAAACATGAGAACTCTCAACTCTAAGGTCCTTGAAAGAGCACCATGCTCCGTGGGGATTCTCGTGAACCGAAGCTCTTCTTCTTCTACTCATCACAGCCCTTTAATGAAGCAAATAGCAATGATCTTTTTGGGGGGTGCAGATGATAGAGAGGCACTGTGCTTGGCTAAGAGGACCATCAAAGATTGTGATTGTAAATTGGTTGTGTACCACTTAGTTTCTAGCCAAAGTGAGGCAAATTGGAACCTCATGCTTGATGATGAGGTGTTGAAGAGTGTTAAGGGCTATTATGGTACTATTGAGAATGTGTCATACGAAAAGGTTTCTATTGATCAACCTTCCGAGACCACTGCTTTTGTGTCGGATATTGCAAATCGTCATGATTTTTTCATAGTTGGGAGACGTAATGGGATCAAATCGCCACAGACAGCAGCACTTGAAAGTTGGACAGAGTTTTTTGAGTTGGGTGTGATTGGAGATTTGCTGGCTTCCTCTGATACCAATACTAATGCTTCAATTCTAGTTGTGCAGCAACAACAAATGCCCAAGTCGTCGTGACCAAAGAGATACATACATATATACTGTAACCAGAAACTTAATTACTGATTCTTTTCATAAACAAAAGGATTTCAATGTTGTAGCTCAATTTTGTAAGTATCAGCAAAAGAAAATTTTCATACAACACTTCTGTAAATTTCTTCTGATCTCAGTGAGTCGTCCTTTCATGCATATAACACTTTTTAATAGTGATTGATTGGTTTTAATGGGTTAGTATTTGTTACCAACTTAGCATACGGGCTAATAATATGATGAGGTCTAATAAAAGCCTATTGTTTCAGAATCTTAATAATAATCAAAGAGACCTAAACTATGCACGTAACAACCATTGAAGAGGATCACAACAAACACATATCGTGACCTCAACAGTTAGAGATTTCAGTCGAGCAAATCAGAAAGAAGCATCAGCTGATCTAGAGGTAACTTGCATATAAATAAGGATTACATTCATACAAAAAGGTACACGTTCTCTCTACTCTACTTTTTCATTAGCACTAACAGCTGATCTAGAGGTAACTTACATATAAATAAGGGTCACATCCATGGAAAAAGATACATATTCTCTCTACTCTACTTTTTCATTAGCACTGTGCACACACCTCACCTCTATTTGGCTTGTATTAAAGTATATAGTGATCAATATTTCTAGAGGTATTTCTCCCATAAATACCATAGAGAGAGCTTTTGATCCAACATCAATGTACTAGCAATCCTGCTAGACATTCATGTTCATAAAAACAGAACAATATTAACTGGGTTTAAATATGTTTTTATGTAAGTTTAGTGTTTTTACATTTTTTATTATCTTGAAAGTCCATTTTTCTAATTATAATACCTATAAGTTTGCGTCTTTTTAATTTTTGTTGTTGTAAGTGTGGACTTATAAGGATTATAAATGAAAAATTTTAAAAAACACAAAATTAAAAAAACTAAAAATGAGTAAAATATCTTATTGGGACTAAAATTGAAAAAAACTTCAACTAACAAGTATACTAAAATTAGAAAACTAAACTTAGTGTTCAAAAATGAAAAATGCTAATATAAACAAAAAAAACGTAGTTAAGTCATAATAATGGTTAACTTTATTGTGAAATATTCATCAATTTTATTAATGATTAATTTTTAATTGAAGAATCCAACTTACCAGTTTTAATAAATATGTCCTCCTAATCATATTTTTTTCAAGTCAAGGCTCGAAGTTGATACTTAAGAGATCCTAGCCTCAAACCAATGACATGTAGAGTTTTTATTTTTAAAGAAAACTATAATAAATTAAATTTAAAAACTACATTAGAGAATTTATATTTAATTAAAAAACTAATTGAGATGGTGTGATTATTAAAAATAGAGTAATGGTTTTTGTACAACTCATTTTTTCATATACTTCATTGGCAATCATTTTTAACGGACTCAACCATTACTAAAAATTAAGAATATTTTAATTTTCAAAAAATTAAATGATTATTTTAAAATTAAAATTATAGTATTAAAAATATTAACTATTGTGATATTTAGAATATACATCTATAATATTTAGTTATTTATTTTGAGACTAATTAAAGTCAAGAAGTTTTTTATTAAAGACTATAATCAAAATCCAACATATTTCAGAGAAAGAAAGAAAAAAACATATGTAAATCTAAAAGTCTTAATGAATTACTGAACAACCTCGTCCTAATGGTACAAATTAAGATTCAAGGGTGTTTATAGAAAACTAGGAAAAAGAAAATAAGCATAGATCGGGAAAGCAATGCAAGGGTAGATTAGTATAATTTGAAAGCATAGCATTTTGAATAACAAATCTTTTAAGCATATCTTAAGATTAATATCAATAAGATTTATTATTGGAGTAAGATGTTGGATTTATGTGCGAAGATCTAATTTTTGTAAAATAACTGTTAAGATCTGCATTCATTTTAAAAAGATAATTTTTTACCCTCTCTTTCCACAAAGTTAATTTGCATCTAATTCTTGTAGTATCTACAAAAAATGATTCAACATCATCAACATTAACAGTACATTTAACCCAAATTAATAGGGATTAGTGGTAAATAAACTTAATGATAAATCAGAAATGAGACAAAGAAAGAGAAAGAGAGAGGGGGAGAGAAAAGTGAAAATAAGACAAAAGAGAGAAAAAATAAACTAAAATGAAAGAAGGGTGAAATGAAGAATGGAAAAAAGAAGAAGAAAAGAACTAAAACAAGGGAACGACTCGAACAAAGAACTACTTATGAGTAAACCCTCTATCAAATTTATAGTTTTTCTCCACTCCGTCCTAAGACATACCGTCCGTCAATCTATATCTCATTTCATTAGGTCTTGTTTAACTACATTTTCCCATATAAGTTTCGGTCGACCTCTACCTCTCTTTGTGTCGAGCTCTTGGTAATAAACTTTTGTTCTTACAGGAGCATCCGGTGGTCATCTCATAACGTGCCTAAATCACCTCAATCTATGTTTCTTCATCTTTTCACATACCAGTACCACTGATATCTTTTGTCGAATATCCTCATTTCTTATCTTATCCATCTTCATATATCCACGCATCCTCATTTTCGCTACCCCTATTTTATGCTCATGTTGCCTATGTGTTCGCCAACATTCTACTCCATATACCAATCTTACAACTGTTCTATAGAATTTTCCTTTTACTTAAGAGAAATTTGCAGTCAAGATCTCAAAATAAGATCTACTATTAGAATAAAAATATGTTTTACAAAAAATGGTTCAAGATCTTAAAATAAGATATATTGTTAGATTAAAAAATAAAAGAGATCTTGAGAGTGATGTGATACATTAAAATCTACAAAAAAAATGTCAATATCTCAAAATGAAATCTTCTATTGGAGATACTCAATCGATTAAGAGTAAATTCAAAATAAGCATCCAAAAAAGACATAGAAATGATAAAAAGCTAATTATCCAGAACAACTTCCTAATCATGTTGTTTTTACTGGAAATCATTTAACTTGTAGCCAATTAGTAAATTCAAAAAATAACTTATAATTATTTATAAATAGAAATAGAAAGAAAAATAGAAAAAAGAGAAAAGAAAAAATGGGGAGGGGGAGATATACCCAAAATATTGTTTTAATTAATATATGGGGTATATATGAAGAGAACAATAAATTATCATTCATCGTCTTAATTTGCACTTCGGATCACCAAATTAAAACATCTTATTAACTTTGCTTTTCTCAAACATCATTCATGAAACCATATATCACACTAGATTGCCAGATTGCCAGAATACCTGTCCATCACATCATCATTAATTAAACTAAAATCCAAAACCATAACAACAAAACAAGGAAATAGAAGCAGGTCCATAGAAAATGCATATTATAGTCTTCAAGCTCCACTGGTAGAAGGATGAGAAGAGCATCCACAAATGAATTATGTTCTTCCCTTCTGTGAAAACTCCTGTGGCAGCCACATGCAGCACAAATCAGAGCTGCATCAGTGCCTTCGGATCCGCTTGGTATGAACTCTGTGGTCTTTGCAGCCATCCACAGCATGTCCTTCAAGATGCACACATGATTCCTTTAGCACTCGCGATATCTCACATGCCTCACAATTGTCACTAATGCGTTGTTTTGGCATCTTTGAGGCCCATTTCTTCCCATGAGAACCATCCTTCTCATGGTATGCTATCCTCCAAACCCTGCAAAGTTGTTGTCAAAATTAATTGTTAGTGGATAATCAAAATTGTAGCCTGAGTTACAGAGAAATCAAAAATAAACAGAGAGATGATTAAGAGAGAAAGGCAGTGAGAGAGTACAGTTTATTGTGTAATGGGTATGAAGAGCCCTAACCCTAGAAGGTATATTGAAATTGACTAAGTCCGAGCTGTGCCAATTTTGAATTGTAAGTAAATGACAAAAGAACATCTCAGAACCATTCAATGTAATATTTTATTTCTTTGGACATGGAAATGCGCACTAGAATTTTATATTTTTCTTATGTTTTTCATTAAAGCCAGACCAGTTAGAGGATTGATTCTTAAGTTCGCTTGTATGAAAGAAAGAAAAATATAGAGAAAGTTAACCTTTTAAATAGATATTAATATTTCAAGAAATTAGTTTTTACCTATGGTCAGAAATACCTTGGTTGATTAAAAAATCTTTAGTGATATTTTTTTTTTCACATACACGAATTTCAAGATCAAACTAATGAATATTTTTAAAGAATTTAAATAAATTTCATTTGGATCCACACAGTTTGCTAAATGGTAAAAAAATTACCATTTATTAATTTTACAATTACTTCATCTATTTTTTGTTGATGTACAAATTTTTAAAAGGTTAAAAAATCAAATATATTTAATGAAAAGATAAATTAAGTTTTCAACGTTCATCGGATAAATGTAAGAGTTATTGAATCAAATAATTAATTATAAGATTTTAACTTTATATAAAATGGTAGTTGATTTATGATTTTCTATTGAAATTTTTTATATAATCATCTTCAAGTGAAATCTATTCTTCTAATTACATTATTTTATTTATGAAACCTGAAATCTTGTTTAAGAAATCAGAGTTTTACTTCATTCAAACCAATCACATGTTCATCTTACCTTGAATATTTTTTGTTTTTAGGTTAATCAATAACGCTAATGTATGTTTTTATTCAAAGTTACAACATATATATTTAAACTAAGGTAATTAACAATATTCATGATTTAAACATTCAATCATTCATTTTTATTAAATATTTAATTTAATTAAGCTAATTATAACTAATATATTTTGATTCAAATTAATTGATAACATTAACATATATTTTGAGTCAAAGTTACAACATATTGAAATTAAGGTATTAACAATATTTTTATTTGAACATTACTCATACAATTTAACACTCAATCATTTTTTTAATATTTATTATTATCAATGCTTTTTTTTTTTTTTTTTTTGGAAAGACCTTGCGAGAATTTTCTTCTATTGTTGTGTGTTCTGATTTCGATTTCATTGTATTTGATAATGATTTTGATAGATGTTAGTTTATAAGTGGTATTTTTTTAGAGGTTAAAAAGTAATGATTTTGACAAATTTTTAGACAAAGTGAATTTTAATGAAAGATCGAAAAGGGAAAAACTGGTATACAAGACCAAAAAAGAGTTACTTAAGATGACATGAAAAACATATTTTCAAACTCATAAATTTCATACATATCACACTAGATTTGAAGAACATCACCAGTCCATTACATCATATCATTAAGCGAAAATAAAAAACCATAAAGTTAAACTAAACAAGCAAATTAAAGCAGATCCACAGAAAACATATAACATAGGATGGATTTAGATATGATGAAGAAGAATTGTTCAGCAAATTAACACATAGAACACATGATCGAAAGTCTTCAAAGTCAACCAGTACTGGTAGTAGGGTGAGAAGAGCAGGTACAAACCACTTGAGTTTGCTCTTCCTTCCTGTGGAAGTTTCTATGGCATCCACATGTAGCACAAGTCATAGCTCCGCCGGTCCCTTCGGCGCCACTGGCCACGAACTCCCTGCAGCCATCCACAACAATTCCTCCAATTCTGTATGCAAGATTCCTGCAGCACTCGCGATATCTCACGTGCCTCACAATCGTCACAGACGAGTTGTTCGAACATCTAGCACTTCCATCTCTGCGCAAGAAAACTCTCCTCATTGTATGCTCTCCTTCTTCAACTTCTCTACCTACAAAGTCAAGATTGTTAGTGGAGAATCAAAATTGTAGCCTGAGTTACAAACAAATCACAAATAGACAAATAGCAAGAAAGAGAGATAGAGAGTGAGTACAGCTTATTGTGTAATGGGTGTGAAGAGCCCTAACCCTTGAAGGTCTATTTATAAAGGGAAAATCTTATTTAGATCCATTTTTAATGTAATTATAAAAGTAAATGACAAGAGAACAACCAGAATCACGTTTTTACTCCTTTCACTCTAGTCTTATATTATAGTAATACTAATTAATTACATTTTATTTTTTTAGACATGGGAATCGTAGAATTTATTTACAACACTAGTTAGAGGATTGATTCTTAAGTCCGCTGCATGAAAAATTCATATTTATGATAAATATGTATCCTATTGATAAGATGTATATATTAATTAAATTACCTTAAAACCTAATGTAATGAAAAATAATGTAATTATGGTAAATAAATTCAACACCCCATTCATTGTTTTTTTTCAAAATATAATTGATTTTTTATACTTTAATCCATTAAATATATAATTATATTAATTAACATAATTATCACGAACATATATTTTGATTTAGAATAATTAATGACATCAATATATTTCAATTAATTAAAGTTACATAATATTTGAATTAAGGTAATTAACCTTCTCCCTTAATCAAATGGTTAAGTGTGAGATGGCATTAATTATATAACTCAAAAATAAATAATAAATAAAGGAATAACGTACATAGGTTCAAAAAGTGTTAACATGAAAAAATAAAAGATTAAAGTCGAAAACTAATTCAACTAAAACCACTTTGAATTTGATTGGATAAGAATAAAATTTGAACATAACCAATTGGATAATAAATTAAAAAAGTTGAAATGATTGGATCAAATAATTTTTTTTATTAAAAATCAATCCACAAACACTACTTGGCCTTATGATACTCGTATCATTTTTTTCTTTTTCATATATTTTTTTTCAGAAACAATCATATTTGAGATATGGTCCCATATAAAATATGGACACTTTTTCTAATGTGGATACTAACATTGATTTGCCACATTGTTTGATACTATTTTCTTTTATTAGACCCAACCCCCGTTGGTTACTTGAGTGTTGGATGTAATTAATTTTCATTTTAAATAAGTCTAATAAATTAAAACTAGTCAAATTAGACAATATGGGTCTCCCTCCTATTGTTTTTTCATCTTTGTGTACATCCTAAATTTTGCATCATCATTCTCTACCATAATCTCATCGTATCCACCTTACTTCACGGTTTATTGTTGGATGTCACAAGTTTGAATGATGAAATTTTCCTTGTCTCACAAGAGAGGCTCTTGCTTATTTTCTAACAATTTATCTCTATAATATATATAAGACTAGAATAAAAATATTTAAACATGCAGTATAACAACTGAGGCTCTTTTCTCACAACTGGGTCTCACATTCTCAAATGAACATGCAGTATCACAAAAGAATAAAAATATTAATCAATGATTGACATTTAAGATAAATAATTTAAATCTACTATGATAAAATAACTATCTGTAAAAAGGGTAAATTTTAATAATTAATTAGAATGCAATTAAAGTTTAAGGGTTTCTATTTGCATAAACGGTAAAATGTTTAAGGATAAACTGAAATGAAAATAAAGTCGACCATATATTTTCAAATAGGGTAAAGTTTAAGGATTAACGAGGACTAAACAAAATATTAGTTAAACAAATTAGTATTAGTTACAATAGATAAAATTCTTAAAAACTTCTATATTAATTTTCAATAATATTTTTTAGAAGATAAAAATATTTAAACAGAGTTTTATAATATCAATATATGTTAAAAAGTATTTAATAAATAATTCAAAATGTATTCAATTAAAATATTGTCGATATTAAGTATTTAAAAGCTTAACTCTAAATTATTTATAATAATAGGCTACAATGATTCTGCACCCTAGTATATATATACAAATACCAAAACTGTTTCTAGCATATTAATCTATATACAATTACTAAAGATAAACAAGACAACTTTCGAACAAGTATTTCATGTTATTTTTTGAGGGTGTGTGTGGAAAATGAAGTATTTCATATTCATATATAGGGGTGCTAATGAATATGATAAAAAAGAATAATTTGTCTAATTTTTTATATATATTCGTGTGCCTAAATCAGGTGTGCTTTAATGGTACTAAAATATTTTTCATTATTTGAGTCTTGTAAATAAAAAAAAAATATGTATTAAAAAAACTTGTACGTCCAAGTTTTCTATTTTTTACTACTTGTTTAACTTTTCTATAAAAAAGATTAATTTGAACACGTGAGTTTTTGAGAAACTAATTAATCCCTAGCCAACGAGAAGATCGAATTCCATTTGGAGGACTCAGTAAAATTAAAATGGTTCAGTAAATTTCATCTTTAGCTTGAAATAAATAAGCCATACCAGGCTTAGGCTAGCTTTCACCCAATTCGTGATCAGTTTCAAGGCAGTTCTAATCCTAAGACACACTGTGGACCACCAAATTATAGTAAAATACAGTTTTTGTGAGACTAAAACTAAACGTTACTTGAAGTAGAACACAGTTTTTGTGGGGGTGCACAGATAAGATTCCACTAACTATTGTCTCTATGTGAAGCTCTTGATGAATTGAACTAAAACGTTACTTATAGTAAAACATAGTTTTGTGGGGTTCACGTATATAACGTAGGATGCCACTGAGGATTTGTCTATATGTGAGGCTCTTTGCCTTAAAACGTGAGCATCATTGATAAGTTTCATTTGCCCCACCATCAAAGTTTTCCGGGAAACCGGCATGTAGAGAGCTTTTAAACCTAAAACCCGACATGCATGAGAATGAATGAGCATCTTTGTGGAAACCGATGTAACAAATTCATCGAACTGAAATGGTTGTTGTTCGAAAACTGTCTTCATGTGAAGGTTCTTGACCAAAAACGTGAGCTTCACAGCTAAGATTTGCCAAACCGTCAAGTAGCTCCCGAGGAAACCGAAGTGATTGTTCGAAAACTTTACCTAAAACGTGATGTGAGTGAGCATCATATAGTAACTGCGATGCTAAGATTTTCCAAACGCATGTATCAAATTCAAAATGATTCCCTCCTTTGCATATAGACGTTTTATTATGTAAGAACTCAATTTATCAGTAACTGTAATAAATACTTGTTCAGTAATCGTATGGTAGAAAGAAAACAAAAAAAAAAAAAAAAAAAAAAAAAAAAAAAAAAAAAAAAAAAAAAAAAAAAAAAAAAAAAAAAAAAAAAAAAAAAAAAAAAAAAAAAAAAAAAAAAAACACGACTATGGCTATGGCAAGCCAACTTGTTTAGTAACTGTGACACATCAAAGGTCCAATGGCCGTGCCAATGGCTGTCAACTTCCATAGGGTCCATTTGAACTCTTAATTTTGATTATAAAATCACACAAAAAAAAATTAAATTTAAATTATTAGGTGATATTTTATTATATTATTTGTAGTTAGTTTGTTAGTAAAATTACACAATTTAAAAATATGTTTATATATAGATATTGTTTAAAATTACTTGACAAGCTAGTTTAATTATTTCTCATTTAAAATTAAAGTTATAGAAAATTATTTTATAGTATTTACTTTGAATCCAAACAAAAAAAGGCATTGAAATGAATAATAATATAGGACTAAATTTCATAAAAATAGTGTGATTTATAAATAAAATTTTTTGATGAAAATGATAGTGATATGAAATCATACATTCAGATTCAGTTTCAGATTGATTCATTAGGTTCTTATAAAAAATTTAATTCCTTTATTATATATATATATATATATATATGTGTGTGTGAACAAATTTAACATATGAAATCACCTTGCATTTTTTTATATTTGAATCTCAATTGTTGAGAATTTTATAAGATAATTAATTGAAAGAAATATTAATGCGTTAATCTTGAAACAAAAGAAATTAATGCCCTATTAGAAGTATTAAATTTTTTCAAAAATTATTCTATTTTACATGCATGTAATGTTTGCAGAATTTTATTACTAATATTTTCAATTATGTTCATTGTATAAAAGAATTAAAAATTAGAAATTTCTATATTCAATTTGAGATAAATTATGTTGCATGATAGTGATCGAATGAATTTCCATTAAGTGAGACGAAGAAATTGCTTGATTAATACACTTTAATTAACAGTAAAATACTAACAAAAAATAATGCCCTATAATTAAAAATTGATTTTTTTACATGCATGCAATATTTATAAAATAATAATACTTGTAATTATTGTCATTGTCAAAAGAAAATCTTAAAAAATAAAATTTTATACATTCAATTTCATCAACTATAATGCAAGATAGTGATTGAAAGAATTAAAATTTTGCTTGATTATTAAAATTTAGTTAACATTTTTGTAATTTAAAAAGTTAAAAGAATAAAAAGAAAAGGGGTGAATTATATTAGACTAGGACTCAAATATAAAAATTACTTTTAAACTTCAAAATGGATCCATATCAGATTAATCATTATATATACTCCCTTCAGGATCACTACTACAGCATGCTTAATCTAAGTCGGTTCCGATGCAGCTCTGACTTGGCTACATGTGGCTGCCATAGGAACTTCCATAGGAGGGAAGAGCAAAATCAAGTGGTCTGTGGTTGCAATGGAGCTTGAAGACAGGACAAAACTAGCTATCTTCTCTAAGGCGCATTTCTGTCCATATAAGAGTCTATTCTAGCAAACAAAGGGAGACCCAAGCAGCTTTTTTGTCCTAACAACAGGGGATTCATTCGTGAAAGCAGTTCTGGCATATGCCTCTTCCTAGTCTCTTAACTATGATGTGTTTTATATTTGCACAACCATATGTAAACAACCCTATGATATATATTTTCTATGGATATGCTTTTTCTTGTTTTGTAGTTATGGGTTTCCATTTTATCTTAATGATGATGTAATGGAATTTTGTTGTTATGGGTGCCATGTACGTAGTTGGCATGTCATCCTCTACTAACCCTTTTTAATCCAATTCCTTTTCGATCTTTGACCAAAACTTGTATTGAAATATTGGAAAGAATCTACAAAAGTGTTGCATAAAAGTTTTCTTAAATTTTGCTGATAATTACAAAAATGAGCTACAACATTCTAATCTTTTGTATATGAAAAGGAGCAGTAATTAACTTTTTTCTGATTACAATGTATATATATGAATCGCTTTGGTCACAACGACTTAGGCGTTTGTTGTTGTTGCACAACTAGAATTGAAGCATTAGTATTGGTATCAGAGGAAGCAAGCAAATCTCCAATCACACCCAACTCAGAAAACTCTGTCCAACTCTCAAGTGCTGCTGTCTGAGGCGATTTGATCCCATTACGTCTCCCAACTATGAAAAAATCATGCTGATTTGCAATATCAGACACAAAAGCACTGGTCTGAGAAGATTCCTCAATAGCAACCTTTTCGTATGACACATGCTCGATGGTACCATAATACCCCTTAACACTTTTTAGCACCTCATCATCCAGCATGAGGTCCCAGTTTGCCACCTCACTTTGGCTAGAAACCAAGTGGTACACTACCAAGTTACAATCACAATCTTTGATGGTCCTCTTAGCCAAGCATAGTGCCTCTCTATCATCTGAACCCCCCAGAAAGATCACTGCTATTTGCTTCATTGATGATGAAGAAAAAGAAGAAGAGCCTCGATTCACGAGAATCCCCACGGAGCATGGTGCTCTCTCAAGTACCTTAGAGTTGAGAGTTCTCATGTTTTCATCAGTTGATTCAATACCACCATCCTCACCCCATCTTATGTGAAATGGAAGTAAG
This sequence comes from Glycine tomentella, assembly GCA_007407185.1. Taxonomy (NCBI): domain Eukaryota; kingdom Viridiplantae; phylum Streptophyta; class Magnoliopsida; order Fabales; family Fabaceae; genus Glycine; species Glycine tomentella. Next base: position 134,989 of record PYAF01003600.1, read on the forward strand.
ATGATGGAAGCAAGTTTGTCCAATGCAAGGTAACAAATATCATCATGCATGAAACGTAGTGGAGATATGGCTGTGTAGGTGCTAACTGATGCAGTGCCAGCATTGTCATGTTCAAAGAGGTCGAATGCCACAATGACATCTTCGGAGTAGTTAATGTGGCTTGGGCTAACCCTTTCTTGGAGACGGTGTGAGATGAAGATGGGAGAGGATCTGCCAACTAACTCCATCAAATGTAAGACGTGAACCACTAAGGGATTTGTTATTGTTGGGCACCAAATGTCAAGAGCGTTTTTTACGGAATTTATGTGGCTTGGTTTCTGGATGCATGCAACCACCCGAAGCTCTGAGTTGGGTTTCAAGCTCAGTATGTTCCTTTTCTGATACCCTGCGTACTTCCTTGCTGGGTTGTATAGAGATTTCACCCCAATGCGTGCAATGCTTCCCAACACAAGCACTGATATAGCCATCACGGAGACTGTTTCATTGCTCATTAACTGCATTGCATGAGGACCAAAATTAGATTACTAGCTAGCTAGTTTTATAGTAAGGTTAAACAAGTCTTTACTTATTTTAATCTATATCTCTCTTTTATTTTTAGTCATCAATATTATTCGTAAAAAAAAATTATTGTACAATTCAACATCATGTATTATGCGAAGATTAGTCGAGACCAAATGATTTGATATCACGATGTCGACCAATCTCATTAAGTTAATCAATATTCATTAGGATCATATGGTCTTGAACTATATATATAGTACAGTAATTTTTCTTTGAGTAAATCTAAGAAACCTAAATTAAGGGATATTACTGTATAAGAATTCAACTAAGTTTTTTGAAAAAGAACAAGTTAATTTATTATTTTTGTGATTTATATATCTATATATATATATATATATATATATATATATATATATATATATGAGAAGGAAATAAAGTTATTCTAATAAATTGTGGTACCATTGAATCAAATAGAAAGATGTCGGTGACGTAGTCAACGACACCTTTGCAACTCAACATGAGAGCGAGGCACAAACCATCCGTTTTGGGCATGTTGCAAAACCGGCAAATTCCAACAGTTAGAAGCATCTTAACCAAATGCACAGAAACAATGATGGAGACCACAACGAGAACCAAGGTGCCACTCTTAAGCGTGGAAATATCGACCTTCATGGCACAACATGTGACAAAGATTGGCAAAAGGAACCATGTGTTGATCATCTCAAACTGCTTGACCAATTGGGAGCCCAATGGAGGACCTTCTGGCACAAGAAGACCAAAGAGTAACATCCCACCTAACACAGTCTGGTTAGCCCACACTCCAAGCAAGCCTGCGCAAAGGGTCATGAGGAACACAATGTACATGTATGCTTTCTTCACAGGTCTTCCTTCTTGTGTGTTGCTCACAATCCACCTCATTGCGGGGCGCGCGGTCACAATTGTTAATGCTATAAAAATGAAGTATTTTGTGGCTGTGTAGGTTGCAAGTTCAGGTCCCTTCCCTTGGGAATGATCATGAGAATCGAGTCTAAGGCTGCTCACAACAGCAGTTCCTAGTCCTGTCACAACTTGGCTTATCACATCCATGACAAGTGCTGCTGAGAGTGCTAAGCGACCAAGTTCAGAGTTCAATATCTCAAGATCAGAGAGAAGAGAAGCTACCACAGGGAAGGAACAACCACTGTGCCCTATTACTATCACGGGTAGCTTTCCTCCATCGAACTCTCCTAGGGCTTTTTGCGCCTTCCCCATCAAACTGTAGCATACCAAGAGACCAATGAAAGTGGGAATCATAAGGGACGAAAGAGCGATTGTCCAAGCTTTCTTCCCTGTTCTCGTTATCATGCTGAAATCCATCTTCACCCCGTTCAGGAACAGGAATAATGCGTACCCAAACCCTGATACTAGGTTCAACACGTCTTCACTCCCGTAAGGGAACAACAGCACTTTGATTTTTCTCAATGCCTCTATCTTCAGAGACGGGCCTAGAACAAACCCAGCCTGCATGCACCAATTCATTTGCAAATTAACATTTTTATTGCATGTTTGGCTACAGATTATTTCATTTAAATTAAATATTTATCTTAAAGTTGCTATATATGCTACCCCAACTTTTTATCTAATTTATTTATTCCTCTAAGTTCAATCCTATCTATATATAGTATATGGATTGATATTATATGATTTTTCTTAAGAAAACACACACACATATATATAACAATGACAGGCATGCATATGCTATTAGAAAATAGTTTTTTTATAGGCAAAAAATATATATTAGTAAAGACCAAATAAAAAGTGTCAAAGTTTGGCCAAAACAGATACAAGAGAACATATAAAATAAAAACATGAAAGCGCCTCTACCTAAACACGTACGCAAACATGAAAGGCTATTAGAAAATAGTGTTTTTCTATGTAATTAACATGTTGTGCCACAAATATGTCATGTGGCATGCATGTTCTTGTATGAGACCTGCATGCAGTAACAAAGAGAGGAGAATGGACAAAGCATATATGCATACCATCATTTGTGAAACGAAATAAGGGAAGCCTAGGCCCCTAAGCACCAAATGAAAGCATTGCGTGATGACGAAAATGCAGAGAATTTGGATCTCCAACAGTGGCATTGTGGCTCTTGAAACTAAAGCACCATAATCTCTGTTACCCCATATGCCATCGGATACTATCTTGGATGGCATGTCCATGGTAACATTATAGAAAAGGAATCTTCTGTCTGGGTCTGAATTGTAGTCGTCGAACACAACTTTACTGTAAATTGTTCTGTTTATGCTGAATAGGGTATCGTTTGTCCCCATGATGATGGATGTTTCAAGATAATTGAAGAACAAAATACAGTAGCTAGCTAGCTAGAATGGAATGAATGACAATCGTTATTATCAAATCAGAATCACAAATGAAGCTATTCACACTAAGTCTTTTTTATATATTGCTCATTCGTGGTGGCCACATTAGTTGGTGTGAGTTGTGACAGGCTAGTTTCTTAGCATCATGACTTTGGAACATTGTCATAACAAATCATAACTATATATATAACGGTTTTCTTAGTAGCGTATTTCATCTAATTAACCGAAACAAGAAATACAAATATACATTACAAGTCAAACTGCCTTGTCACGCCTAAACCACAAGGTGGTGGTTATACCGTTGATCTATATCAGCTTCTCGTTAATGTTATATTCACATTCATGGAAGAGATTGGAAAGTTTATTTTTTTTTTCTTCATTTGAATAATATGGCCAGCTTATTTTTTTTTTTCCAAATTCAATTTTCTTTTGATAGGACACTAAATATGGGGGAAAAAACAACAAATAGTTGTCTTTCTATGTTGTATATACTTTTATACACGATGGATAGGTCCCTTTTTAATTAAAATTGTCCAATTTGATCTCCCAAATTTCAATTGAGTAAATTAGGTTCTTTTTAATTGAAATTAAATGGATGACGAGTAATCAAATTAAGATTGTACGTAATAGAATTGTTTTATTAATTGAACAAATTAATGTCAAAGCAAGTTATCCTTTCTAATAATAATCGAATTAATTATGATACAAATTTGTGTCGTAATTAATTCAATTTTTATTTATTTTTACTAAATTCAATTTCTATGAAAAATATAATTTTAAATAATTATTTTGATTACTATTATAAAGGTAATTTATATTCTCTTTTATTGAATTTCAATTAAAAAATTTATATCATACTTAATTTGGCTGCTATAAAAATCATAAATTATGTCATGATTAATTTATTTTCAATTAGAAAAATATAGTTTATGTCATCATTAATTTGATTAGTTTTAAAAAAAATAACTTACACAAAACGAAAACATATTTTTGTTTTGTTGTCAAAATATAGAATGAAAATGTATTTTTGTTTTATTGTTGAGTTTATACTAAAAATAGAATCTGTTTTCATTTTATATTAATTCATAGCAATAAAATGGAAATACATTTTGTATTAAACACGATACAATAGAAATGTGTTTTTCTTTTATTTCAAAATCAATGGAAATGCATTTTCACGTTTTCATGAAGAATATTTTCATTAAAAAAAATAAACTAAAGTGGCCGGGTATACTTAGCAAAATAAAAAGGTGTATTTAGTTTACAAATTCTACAAGTTTCATATGTTAAATTTTTTACCAACTTTCTCTTTATATAATTAGAGTCTAAAATAATAATTTTTATTTAACTTTTTTCCAAAAATTAAATATTTTATGTTAGGTTGGCCCATATTTAGACTATGAGTCTTGCTAATCAGTATTTTTAGAGTATTGATTAAGAGATTAAAAGAAAAAAATATTTATTATGAAAATTATAAAAGTGTGTAAAAAAGTTATAAACAATAAAATTTTATATATTTTAATAAAAATTTCTCTTTTTAATTTCATAATTAATATCTTAAGAATATTATTGATCCATATTGGCTTTCGAGCAATATTTAGATCGATATTAGATTAATTCTATATTCGAGAATTTGCATTATATATATATGGTTATTAACTTTCTCTATATAATGGATATATGTCACAGTATAATATACCCGTTCATTGAATCAAATCAGCGTTAGTTTCCGAGGCAGCCATGTAATTTACGCCGCTTAAAAATTGCCGACATTAATGTCTACATTGCCTACACTCTTCAAAAAAAAAAAAAAAAAAAAAATTGTATACATTTGTGATCAACTCATGGCTAATTTTGGTGCTAATATTCAAAACCAAATAAAGTACCAGTTTATTTAAACGTATGGTTAAAATAAGTGTTTATTTTAATAAAATAAATAATTTTTATTTTTTAGTGTGTTTGTCTAAAATATTGCATTTATTTTTTAAAAAAATCTTATATGTTTCTTAAAAAAATACTTATATAAAAAATACTTATTTTAATATTATTTTTTAAATTTAAACAAAATCACCCAAAATAAAGACATGTGTAGCTGTGTTAGATAAAACTACTTTCATTACATCATAGATAAAAAAAAGATATTAAAAAAATGACACAACATCTCTTCGGTGAGTTTGGTTGTTAAGAAGGGACAGGGAATTGAAGATAAATTTTTACTATTTAGTGTGTGTCTCACACCTTTTTTACTCTAATTCAATTTTTTTTTCTATTACATTTCTTTCCATATTTCACCTATTTTTACTCATCTCTCTTGGTCTATTCTCTATATTTATCTTTAATCAAAAATCTTTTATTTCTATTTTTTTTTCTTCATCAACTCTATTTATCTTCTCTATAGTAAACAGGACAAGATACCTACTACAACAAAATTATCTGTTATCTAAAAAAATTATAAGTCTTATAACCAATTTTGAAAAAACCTCATGTAATTAATATGTATCATCTTGTAAACTCAAGTTGATCAAGATTTAAGGAATGACAATATTCATTCTCATAAGAGATCTATCACATCTTCTAGACTCTTATTTCTTCTGCTTAAATACACAACCCCCTCTATCTTGAAGTGTCTCTTTTTTCATAGACTTATATTTATAGCTAATGACTACCTAAACAACTTCTTTATACTAATTCCTCTAAACTCATATATAAACAAAAAATTGTATGTCAAAATTAATCATAAATAAATCTAACTAACTTTGTCATATTTAATTATATCATTTATAAAATAGTATTCATTTAACTCTAATTATATTTTTAATGACTCTTTTATATATGATAATAAGTTTCAATCAAGGATATTTTAGAAATAATCTTATTTTTTTAAATTGAGTTTAGTAAAATTAAATGATATTAACTAATTTTCTTAATTAATGTAATTAGTTATTTTTATTTATATATGAGTTCAAAGGGAGTAATACAAACTAATTACTACTTTTTACATTTCCAAGGTCATTGAAAATAAAATTTCTAACTTCCAAAGTTAAAAGTGAACTTCTCCATGAATCAGACATAAATTCCAAAAACACCATTTTGTAATGCATGGGAAACAATTTTGAGTTTACAATTTTGAAATTTCATTCCTTACGGCATTAATTTCAGATATGCTCATCATTGAATCAAGAATTACTGGTAATGGCACAATAGATGTGAGTCTAGGAGAGAACCTTCTCTCTATGGTCGAACTCGGAATTGCGGATGTATAGCAATTACTAGGAAGATGCACTCTTTGTCTTAATACTCAGACCAGGACAGGCACAAAACTATGTAGTGTTTTCATGTTGTTAATTTGGTACGAGCAAACTTCTAAACTTTTCTATAGAACTGTTTGATTTATACCAGCAGGCGCAGCAGGCTAATAGAAACCACACACATGACACGACCCTAAAAAGAAGCCATAGTCAATTCTCAATTTCGGAATGCAAAGCAAAACCCCACCTCTTAGATGAAATAAATAAAACCGACCACACACAAAGTTTCAGGGAAAATGATCTTTTATCTCACATTAAAACAGCACTAGCTTGTCATGCCCATCAATTAAGTACAACAAGAAAGTTTCAAGAGAGAGCACAAGCCGGACTGCAGCAGCATATGTTCACTAAAATACTGATAATAGCACATAATTTGAATGTCAACTTGATATCTCAAGATACATAAAAATTGGCCATCAGAACTCAGAAAGTAATGCCTGCTTTTATTAATAGCTAGTAATAACCTGCTACAATTCTTCAATCCTGCAGAGAAAAAGATAATAGACAAAAGTTATGGCACAACCAAATACAACTTATACAAGAAGATAAAGAAAATAGATTGACCTGCTTAGTCACATTACCAAGAGTTAGTTTAGGGAAGCGCAGCACTACTTCAGATAAAACTTTCTTGCATATATATAGAAAATTTAAGACAAGAAATTGTTCACTAAATCTATTAGCTTTCCAACTAAGTGGAGATAAAGTTTTACAATACTTGATTCTGAATCATTTCTATTATATTGAAAATATGCAGGACATTGACAATGGCCATATATGTTAATTCAAAGCAAGCTCCCCAAAGCAACGTAACGATACTCATATGTCTAGTAGAGAATGATTGTGTTGGTATCTAAAGTTCCACTCAGACTGTGAAGCCTGGGATAGAGGTAGATATTGCCACCAGTGTTTAAAAGAAACTTCCATGCAGTTTACCTTATAAACATATATATGCATGCACAACAACAAATAAAAAAGATGACATTTTGTTATTTATGATTAATGATTGTACATTCAAATGCATTCAATTCATTAACCTGCATATATATGCTGATATGCATAGTTGCATACCTATACCTTGTAATTTTCTAGAGAAATTGGAAAGCAGGATATGTAGATTACCGTACCTCATCATCGTCATCGTCATCATCATCATAATCACGATCTTCCTTCTTTTTCTTAAGACGGGTAGTACCACCTTCTTTGCTGATGGGTAACTTCATTGCTCCAAAGGGAGTGTCAACATCAATATGTCCTTTCATGGTGTAACCTATTCCCCTTCCTCTAATCATGTCCCAGAGTGCAGAGCCAAAATCCTTAGGCCTGAAGGTAATTGGAATATCAATATAACTAATTCCACTTTTCTCAATTTTAGCAGACTTGGTGAGTTCTGCACCACCAATGCTAACATCACCAAGCCAGACCTCGTAATCGAGTGCATTGAGGCCAAGGTCAAAATCATTCTTGTTTTCCAACTTCAAATGAAGAGTTGCAATTGTCTCTTCAAAAGAGAACCTTTCAAAATGAATCTTCTCAAGATCAATATCAGGCTTGTATGGTATGGGGATTTCTCCAGTTTTCTCCAAAGGTAGAGTTAGCCTTCCCAAGATGGGAACATCAAAAATGAGACTAACCTTCACCCTATAAGGGATGATGCTTCCAGGTTTAATATCAGCATATGTTTGCTTGATGTCATCATAAATCAAAGTGACAGGAATTTTGACAGTCTGCTCTCCATGTGCATGGATGGTACCCGCATCCGGTATCATTCCGGAAAGTAGCTTCCTTTCATCACTGTCAACCAAGTAATCTATGTCAATCAGAGGGATTGGCACCGGATTCGGGTTCTTGATGAGCACATCAACAACAAGATCTGCCTTGTGAAGATTAATCGATGGAATGTGTATCGCACTAATGTCAGCAGTTGGCTTCCCAAACCCAATAGCTTCCTCAATCTTCTCACCAATGTCATGAATGAAATCCTTCACCTTCTCAATGAATCCACCCTTCCCCTCCTCTTGATCATCTTCCTTGTGCTTTTCATCCTTGCTACCCCTTTCCACCACTTCTGGCTTATCAGATGTCGACATATCTAAAACGCAGATAGTAAATGCACACAACAGTTAGCTTGAGCATGACCCAATCAGATCACACAAAAAATCAAAGTTAACCAAAGAGTCACAATTTAACTATCCGATCAATTATTTACAAAAGAAAACACTGCAACATGCTGGATCACTTGCATTAGCATTAGATACAAACATATCATTCAAAATACAAACTTTAGATCTCCATGCTCCAAAAAATGCAGCAAAACTCATCATTCCATATAAGGGTAGTACTATTTTTTTTATGTAATTACTTTTTGTCAATGGATTTCCCAGTAATGAAAATGGAAGATACACAGAATCATGAGGTCAATGCTTGATCAATTAAGTAGAATATAAGATACAACTCTACAAAAATCCAAAATGAAGCATGGTCTAATTGGCCTAAAGCTGAATCATACATATAGTGGGAATAAAGTAGAAACATGAGAAAGCGAGTAGAGAAGTACCTGAAAAGTGAGATGAGATCAGTGGGATTCAAGTGAAAAGAGAGAGAGTATAACTGTGAATGTCTGAATGAGATTAACACAACACAACACCACTCCCCAACAGCAGAGCACTCAAGATTTTGTAGGGTGGAAATAATTAAATAAATTATAAAAAAATACAAGATTGTAAAAAACAATATCATCAAAAGTCTTGGATTACATCAAGGGTCAGACATTTGCTACAGAGACATGAAGAATGGTAGCCGTTGATTGAAGTCAGGGTTGGTTTGACCATAAAACCGACCATTCCACTCTGTAAAGCATGGTCCACACGGAATGCACATGTCACTGCCACATTGTTTATTGTTTATTGTTTGAATAGACACCGACCAACCACTCACTTTCTCAATATTTCCACTTTATTAACGTTACAGTTACAAAGTTAAGAAGAAGAAAAAGTCTACATTTGATTAAAAACTTATTAATTATTGAGTTTAAATTATTGATAATTAAACGACTTAATAAAAGAATAGTCAAGTTTTAGAAATTAATTAATTAATTGATAAAAATAATATTATACAAACAAATTTGAAATTCTTTTGAAGTAAAATAAAAATATAACGATTACTCATTCACATATGTCAAAAGAGACACGTCGACTCATTTTGTTATTTCGAATTTTAATTAAACAATCCTCACTGTTCAATATTTTTTATTATTTCAATTAAAATAACATAAAAATGAAGGTCTGGAAGAATGACAGATAGAACAGAAATGTTCTGTTTATCGCTAACTACAAAAATAATTTTTAATTTAATCATTTAAAATTATATGAATTATTAGTATATTGGTATTTTAAAAATTAAGTTTAATCTTCATACATTGTGAATGTAAAATTTTGGTTTGACTGTATTTTATACCTCCAAAGTTACACAATTTCGCAAATTTTGCCTCCTAAATTATGTTTTCACAAATTCTATGCCAGTGTAGTTTAAGACAATTTGTGACTTTTTGTAAATTTTAAAGGAAAATTTCACACAAAAAAAAATATATGAGAACAAAATTCGCGAGAAAACACTGCAGCTAAACCTAAAATTTTCTATACTAATGTTGCAATATTCTTAATTTTGTGTTCATTTCCTATTTTGAAATGCAAATACTAACTTGTATTCGATTCAGATAAAAAAAAAAAAAAAAAAAAAAAAAAAAAAAAAAAAAAAAAAAAAAAAAAAAAAAAAAAAAAAAAAAAAAAAGACCTTAGAAACACATTAATTAGAAAATTTAATTAAGATAAAAATAAAAGCCCTAATTACAAATTAAGAAATTACAGGTAATATCAACAATATTAACTATCTAATTTAACTTGTCCCGTTTGATTTTAAGTAAGCTAGGTTAATAAAAAAATTATTTTATCAAGTGGGATAATTAGGAATTGTTAAGCTTAAGTAACCTAAATTAGGATTAATTTTATACGAAATTTTTATTAAAAATAGTACCAAAAAAGAGATTTTAGAAAAATAATTTATTAATCAAAATTTAAGTAAATAAAAAACTAATTAAGTGATGCATATAACTTTGAAGGACCAAAGTAAACCACTTTGAAGGACTAAATTAAATTGAAAGATTAATTTGGTAACAAAAAAATGACTTAAAGTAGTGACAAAAAAGAGCTTTAAAAACTTTAATTTAGTAATCAAAATCTAAAAAATCAAACTAATGAAGTGATGCGTATAACTTTGAAGGACCAAATTAAAAGTACTCTCTAAATACAAAGAATTTTTGTTTTTTTAGTTATTGTAGAATTGCAATAGATGAATATATTGATTTTTGTCAAAAAGATGTTAGAGTGTGTTTAACAAGTCACTTTAGTTGTTTATAAGCTGCTTGATTAACTTATAAGTTGATTTTTCTTTTTTTATTTTAGAGAAGGAATTTGGAATCTCACTGTTCATTGATGAGAAATTTTAGAGCTAATAGCAGTTAGCTTCCAATTAACATTACACAGTTACACACATTATCCCAAACAAATAGCTCAAAGTCAAAGGCTAATAATAATATAGTAATCCGACTTTAAGATTTTACTCTTCTGCTATTTCTTTTTCTTTTTGTTATTGCTGAGAATTCCTAATTTATGGATAAAACTCATTTACCAAAAAAAAATTATGGATAAACCACCCATTCATATACAGTTGTAATGGTAGGCAGCGAGGCAGTAGACAAAAACATTTCTATTTTATAGTATCTTGGACACTACATTGGATTCTTTTGAGGTAAATCTAGCAATATACATTGGATTCTCTTATATTATATTACATAATGAGGGTAGATTCACATATTGTCCTGTCCACGAGGCCAGTGTCCATAGACAAATTGCAATCAGAATTCTCAGTAAATTGTCTGAATGTCTGTCTATCAAATACAACCAATTAGCATCTCAAACACTTCGACATGGCAGCCACGGATTCTATTATAATTATAATGTAACCTAAAACTTACGACTCACAAAGGCAAATAAAAAAATGCCTTGGACTGATGAAACAAAATTATATAAATGATTCAGACCACAAGGTATGAATCATTACTAACTTACCAATATAACAATGTAGATTTTACTGTTGAAATAACACTTATAATACAAGGTAGAAAAAACTCATAATTACAAGGGGAGAAATAAGATGTAAGGAGGCTCATCATGTCCCTAGAGGAGCTCTGTCATCTGGTCCAGCAAGCATGATCTGGGATTATTTGCATTTGCAATTTAGAAATGGTGACCAAAAAAAAAAAATTAGAGAAAAGTTGAATTCTGAAATTCTAACATATATTTAAGTTTCAGAAAGACATACATTACAGTCAAATGCAAATCTCCTTGCAAGCATGATGGCAGCATTCCTTTCTCTCTCTGATTCAAAAGCTAATACAAAAGAATGCCCCTGCTTTGGCTGCCAAAATAGTGCTTGTGCAGCAGCATTTCCACCTCCGCGAACTCCACAAAGCTAAAGAAAACAAGATCAAAGCACAATGGTTGACTAAATTCCAGTTTATCATAAATGACAAGGGAGGATAACACATTCCAAAGAGCATGAAAACATATGCATTTTCATAAACATCAAAATGGCTTCAAATAATTCTTCAATGCACAATGTTAGTTAAACTATGTGCAAGAAAGAGGTTAGAACATTGTTTTGCTTGTCAAAATCAAAATATAGATATCATCAACTATTTGAAATACCTGCATTGAACTTGAATAGTATTCTTTGGCAATTGTTGTCTTTCCTTTACAAAGTTTAATCCTCATCTTTCCAACATGAAGCACATGAATAGATTCAGTTGGATGATGTGAACCATTCATCTGTGTTACAACCACCTGCAAAGTAGTAAATGCAACTACAATATTATTGTCACATAATCTGACTAGATTTGACTTCTAAACTTTTTATATTGGAATGTGGAGAAAAAGTACAAGACAACAGCAATTCGTCAAAACTAAACACTACTTTTAAAATTTTGATTACAAGACTGAAGCAAGTCAGCAACAACCCATGGAACCATACACATTTCAGTCAAAAAACAGCTCAATTTAACAAGGCTTTCATATAATTATATAAAAGTTAAAAGGATAAGAGCAACATACGTTGAATTCAGTGTCATGTTTGCGCACTAGTGCCTCTACATAGGTTCCCAAACCAGCAGCTGCACAAGAGTACGAAATAAATTTAAGCTCGACATGATTTCAGAACACATGTTTCAATCTCTTAACTGATAAGAAAACAACTTTATGTTTGAAATAGAAACAAATATATAGAAGCAATGCCTGTAAATGACTACTAATGCAAATGAGGACAACTCATATTGAAACCAGACCTGGATCTATTGGACCAGCGGTTGAAAGTGTGACGTGCTCGCTTTCTGAAATAATATCAACTTGCAATATGCGTCCAACATCAAAAGGTTCAGGGGCATAAACTGTTTTGGTTGCTCCTGAGAAAGTTGTATTATATGATAAGCAAAGATAAAAACAAAGAACTAATTGGATGACATGTTTAATAACAATCAGCCTTCCAGTATCTTGAACAGAACAGCTTACATAATAAGCCCCACTGACAGTTAAGATTCATATTGATTAACATTAATGTATAATAGCCACAAAAAGCAAGTCAGATGTATGAATAAAAAAATCATTAGTATATACACAAAACAAGCAATCAGTTTGAACATGCATCTATGATGAAAAAAGTTAACAAGTTTATCAGTAGGTGAGGGTTTGAGTGCTGCCAGTATGTCATTTATAATTTTCTACAAATACTAAGGATCGAGTTGCCGTCACCAAAACTGTTATTCACATTCTGCCCCCGGGAAGTGACATAATAAAAAGTGTTATACCAGAAGTTGAAAAATGCATAAACTAAGAGTCAATTGACTTGCATACTCAACAAAAAAAAGAAAAAGAAAACCACAGAAACAATACCTGAGATAAGTTCTTTTTTGGCACCATCAGATGATACACGATACCACTGAATTGAACATTTTGAAACTTCAGGGGCATTATCAGAGCAAGGTTGAATTTGCAAATAAGAACCTAACGTTTCATTCCCTTCAAGTTCATATAAATGTGGAACATTTTCCCCACCTTTCTTCGTCCTTGTTAACTGAACAGTAGCATCAAGGATAATCAGTAAAAGAAGATTACAATGGTCAATGGAAGACAATCATGAAATTCCTCCATTTAAGGAAAGAAACTTAACATTCACTTAAGACAACAATATAGTTTAACATCAAATCCCAAATTCTAATTCTTATTCATATCATTAAAAACCATCATGGAATTTTCCATCACACCGTGTAAGACATTAGAAGAGTCCCCCAAGTCTATCTAAAGATCATATACAGCAGCAAAGGAATATGAAAATTCACATGTTTGATGTTTTTCATATTGTATTTAGTTTCTTTTTTTTTTTACATCACTAATAGAAAAATAAAAGAAATATGAAAGAATTATAGGACCAGATTTTCAGTATTGCCAGAGAATTTAACAGCATGAAAGTATTCGCTGCATGACCTGAAGCATAGATGACATAAAATGCCCCAATAGTTGTGATACACACACAACAATCGAAAAGCATATTATCCACATAATCCGTGCATGATGTCAAACCATGTTATGAGCACGGATTCTCAACCGCCAAACCAAAAACCAAATTGAAGTTACATAATGTGATTCATCATAACATGCTACTTAAAAAACTAACAGCTTAAAGTCTTCCACATAATGCTGAGAAAATATCAAAGAACTGACCATGGATGCATTTCACAAAATAATCTTTTCGACATGGCATAAGATGACAGGCATACCTCCTTCTGAAGTTGAAGATACTGCCTAGTCTTCTCTGCAAGTTGAGCCCTCAATGCTTGAAGCTCATGTTCCATATCCATGACCTATATATCAATCAACAATCAATGTATTCGTCACTTTGAAATAACTTGATAAAATGTTAACGACAAAGAAAAATGAAGTCTAAGAAAATAAAGGGAAGAAAGCCAATTCTATACAGGAAAACAATTAAGAGATTGGCACACCCAAGACAAATGGAACCTAGAAAAAGAGAAGGCATTTGAAATAGCAGATATATGAGAGACAAAATAGGGACATCTGTTCAATATATACCTTGCTTGGCTGATGCAGCATTTTAATTCTTCGAGCCTCTTGAACCTCCCTCGTTAATTGCTCCAGGTCCTAACCATAGAGCCAAATGTTATTCAAATGATTATTACTAACAATGCATAGAAAGGGGAAGCAGTAGCTCAAGGGTATCACATAATAACAATTGCCAAAAGAGTAAGATGTTTAGTCCAGGGCTCCAGGCTTTCAAGGAGAACAGAAAACTAGAAGGGAGGGAAAACATAAATGCAAGAAACATTGAAGAATAATTTTAAAAAATAAAATAAAATCTTAAGCATAATTTAAAAATAAAAATAAAATCTTAAGAATATGATATTTAAGTCGGATGCACTTATCATTATGGCATCATGAATTACTAAATTCCCCATGATCAAACATGACAAATGACAAGTAAATATCACAAACCTGTTTCCCAGAAGCTTGAGACATTCTCTCATGTTCTTGAAGTGCCTCTTCCACTCTTTGAACTGCTGCTCTGGCATCCTCTATTTCAGCACGAGCAAAAGCTCTTTCCTCATCAACAAGTTTCTTAGCATCTTCAGAAGCCTATAAATTAATATAAAATCTCAGCACTGGTAAAGGACATTTCTTTATGCAGGCATATAAAGAAGATATAAACTAACAACATATTTCTTTACTCCTTTCTTCTTTTTTTCCTATTTCTAATAAAACTTCTTCCATCACCACATAAAATAAGTTAATTCACCTGCTTAAGAAAATTTGCAAGCTTCTTCACCTCTGCCTTCTCTTGTATTAGTTCCCCTTCCCTCTGAGTCAACTGAACTGCTAGAGCTTCAACCTGAAGAATGCACAAAATAAGTTACAGTTGAATCTCTTAAAAAGATTGCAAATGCACAAAAAAACTAGCACCAGGATGAATATTCCATTAAAAAAATTAAAATTATTTTTCTGTGATTGAAGCAATGAAGGTATTTAGTATTATCTAGATAATAATTTTTTCTTCTACAAGCTTATGCAAAATTTAGTAAAATAAAAAGTATTCCCAAGTTTATTCTCAAAGCCTTTCCATTCCCCACATACACACTCCCAATTTGACTTTTAAAGAGAACAAACAAGACTTTATATTTATACTGTCAGCTTCATACAGAATAAATATGAACATATATCTGTTAGATAGAAACAAATGTGAGGTATATATCTTCTTTAAAAAAAAAGAACTAACCATCGCAATAGTTTCTTCTACATCATCCTTGTTTCTGCCTGCCACACGCCCTTTTAAGGATTCAAGTGCATCTCTAAGCTTCTTCAAAAGAACATGTTTTTCCAATGATGCTGCCTCTCTAAGTCTAGCCTGAACTTAACCAGCATACAAAAAGCTAGTTAAAAAAGGGACATCAGTTTATTAGGAAACTATGAATATGATCATTGGTTATTTCAGTTGCAAACATTTTACAATAAGAATCTCAGGTTGCAAAACCCTCCAAAAGGAAGAACTATATTCCTAAGGGGGGAAATGAATTTCAACCAGAAGGAAGGGTAACCTCTTCAGACAACTTAGCCGCGGCCGCCAAACCCTTCTCGAATTTACTAGCAAGGTCGCGAACGGAGAGACGATTATGCTGTTCCAACAGCTGTGCAGTCTCACGAGCAACAACATCCTTCATTGATAGCACTTTTGGGTCATCCTTTGTCTCTATTATCTGATTGTTAGCTCCAATTCTGTAATTAGGAAACCGACTAGAAGCAAACAGAACATCAGAAGAAACCGCAGGCACAGCCTCCCTTTGCATTGTATCACCAAAATCCCGAGTCAACCTCGTCATTTTTCACAACCAATTACCTCTGCCAATCACAAAAACACGCCCTTTAGCAAAGGAAATTCAACAAATTATAGCTTAGAATAATTAAAAGAAAAAAAAAAGGGAACATACAGATACTCAGATATATACATGAAGAAGAGAACAAAAACAAAAAGTACAAAACAAAACAAAGCATAATAAAAATGAGAAACTAATAAATAGAGATACCATAACACCACAACCAAATAGGCCCACTGAAGTCAAAGCATATTTTGAAAGTTTTCCACAAGGAAACAAAACCCCGCAATTCCTTTTTTTTTTTTTTTTTTTGAGTTGAAGCAGTGAGGAAAAGGGTAACAAGAAAAAGACAAAAAGAAGAAAGCTTTAACTTACAGGTCATGAGAAGGTAGAAAATCAGTAGCTAGGCTTGTGATTCTAGGATCAGATGCAAAAGGGTTTTCTCCAATTTGGCTATAGTACACAAGCAGTGGTCTGATCAATGGTTTTAGAGAGAGAGAGAGAGAGAGAACAGAGAGAATAAGCATATACACAGCATATGGATAGAGAGAAATATGAAAGCTTTGCTTTTTTAAAAGAGGAAGCGAAGGGAAAAAGAATAGGTTGTGTTGTGCCGCCCGTGGGTGAAGTGCCCCCCCCCCCCCCCCCCCCCCCCCCCCCCCCCCCCCCCCCCCCCCCCCCCCCCCTTTACGGGATTTTAGTGTTAACGTTTTGTGTTATGTTGTGTTGTCTTTGTGTGAACGTTGGCCACAACCACAAAAACAACAACAGCTTTGAATGGAACTAGGCTTACTTGGATCCTCGTCTTAAAGATGTTACATACAACTACAACTATGTTGTTATGTTTGTTGCTATTACAAACTAGTAGTATTGCTACTACCATTACCATTACCTTTCATCATGCTTATGCTTTAAACTTAAATCTCGTCCATTTCAGGGTCCCATTCCATGGCCTTCCTAGCTGTTCAACGTTTACTTCACTCACACAGCTTCCATTTTCTTTTTTTGCTTCAAAAAAATTTAAGAGTGCCAACCCTCTCTCTTTTTCTTCTTTTTCTAATGTTTCGTCTGCAATTATATTATTCAAGTTCAATGCATTGGAGATTGCTTTCCGTGTTAGTTATTTGACTGGGATTTGTTAGTGGTGCCAGTGGAGTCAAGGAAAACTTCTCACAATTATAAGCTTTCTTAAGTAAATAAATAAACAGTATGTATATACATCCATTGTAGACTTTATATTGTTATTAAATAATAATAAAAATTTCCTTAGTATACTAAGAATGTATTCTAACTGACTAATCATGTTTTGTAGTGTGTATGATTATCGATAATCTAAGAAAAATTTAAATATGAAAAAAATTAAATATAAATTCTCTGATTAAATAAATCATTTTCTACATATAAATCTAACAAAAGTCTTTACTAATACAATAACCTTATGATTTTGTCTTATTTGTTGATGTTAATTTTGTCATGATTATTTTAGAAGTAATGCTTGCATAATTTCTTTTTAGTTGATAGTATAAGAAAATTTATAATAATAATAATAATACATATTTTTTTAATATAAGTAGAAAGAATTTGATATGCTAATAATAGTTTTTATGTGCATTGGTTGGTAGATGAAAAGTTTCTACTTTTCTAAAAAATCTTAAAATGAAAAACTATGATTCTCATATTTAATATACAATTAAATAAAAAAGATTGTCAGAAAATTATAATTAGAAAATCAATTTTAGCTCACTTTTTGCAAAAATATTCCCAAAAAGCCAATAGGAATCCAACTTTTCCAAATAAAGAGAAAGTTATACTTACTTATTTTATATGAATCTTTAATTCATAAAAAATATATTAAGATTAATCAAACATATTTTACATATTTTCAAGAATCATAATTTCTCATGATCAGTTTTCTAGGAATCATATTTTTTGAATATGAAAAAAAAAAAAAAAAAACTCTTACCAAACTCTCCTTAGAGTAAGTCTCAATAATTGTTGAGGTGAAAAAAATATTTTATTTAACCCTCAAAACTTTTGAGGTTTATATAATAACAGAATCCATGCAAAAGCACAGGTGAAACCTGTTGAACGGGATTTGTGTTGGTAATTAAGAATAATTTTGAGAAAAGAAATCGCGTAATCGGTAATAGTGTGACGGTTGGCACTCACTAATCACTATCAACAAGAAATACATCACCAACAACTGCAAGAAGAAAAAACTAACTTTTACCTATGCAGCTTACAAATAAGCATAATAAATAACTAACTGTTATCCAGTAAATTTTGAAATCATTGCTCCAATGATGCAAGAGCATATTCCCCTTCCACAATGTGTGCACATTATGAATTATTATGGCATACATTGGACAGTTGACATATTGCAATAAAAAATAAGTCTTTCCTAATAAACCTATTTCAGAATCAATCACAATTAATTGCTTATTACCATTAGGTCTTTATACATTAAATGGAATTACC
Source organism: Glycine tomentella (assembly GCA_007407185.1). NCBI lineage: Eukaryota > Viridiplantae > Streptophyta > Magnoliopsida > Fabales > Fabaceae > Glycine > Glycine tomentella. Next base: position 153,627 of record PYAF01003600.1, read on the forward strand.
GCGCTGCTAATTCTTTTAGCTACAATAACTGCGTTTCTAATTTGCTATAATATATGGCTATATTGTTATATTTTTCTCATACCTATTGGGCCTCGATACATTTAATTACTTATGAAGTTGGGTATCTATATTAATAACAATTTTTTCAATGAACAATAGATAGATGCATGTAGTGGCTAATTAAGGGTTTATCATGACTATATTTAATTTCACATTAGTCTAGAGGATGAAAGATACAATTTGGGTAATATATTATCCTTCCAACTTAATTGGATGCACTTGCTTTTAAATGACATTATACTCTAATGATCATGAACTCTACTATACATGAGACCCAGAGGATCTCACACATTATGATCATACAATTTGTATGACATTCACAGGTTCCAAAATATTCATTTGATGTAACCACAAACCACTTACGCATTGCATGCTGTTAGGCAAAATATGATATTCTTTCTTTATTGTGTGTTACTCTAACTAAAACCTAACCAAATAAGCAATTTTTCACATTTTTATTTTGTTGGGGGGAAATTCATTGACTTGGTGTTAGAATGTCTTTAGAGATTCCATCCCCTACTGCATCTCAATTATTTGCGTTGGGCGTTCACCTCAAGTTAAGCACAACGAATTACTTTTCAACCTTAATTTATTTTTATTAATCTAATAAAATCTTTAAGTTTTTGCTGAAGTTATTGATACACGCGGGGAACTTATAAGCCCTTCTTTTTCTATGCTATATCTTGATAGTGATTTATTATTTGAATTTAGATTTTTTCTAATTTTTACGACATCTTAAATTAAAAAATTACAAAATTTAAATAAAAAATATTCCTAAAAAAAAGAGCAACAATCTCCGTTGAGTAGGACCTGTACACATGGGAAGGGCCAAGGGGCTGCTAGTTCCTTATCTCAATCATGTTCTTGTCTTTTTATTCTCAATTTTCATTTGAAAAAACAAATACAAATGCAATCATTGTCATTGTTTTAATTCATTCATCAATGTATGCATCACAATTCACAAGGCAAGGTGTGATGGTTGATTAGGAACTCCTTAACTTTTAAGGTTGTCTTTTTTCAGTAGGAGAGAAGCGGAAAAAGTTATAACATGTTACAATAAAATATCTTCAGAAACAATGGGATTCACGAGTGTAATTTTCTGCACAAAACTGAGATAAAAGATAAATAAAAAATACAATAAAAATGTGAATTTGAGTGTTTTCAAATTTAAACTTTTTAGCTCATAGGATACGCACACGTGCAGACAATAATTTTTTTATATTTAATTATATATGCTGCATTTCATATTTGATTATGGTTAGCAAAATTGATTATGATGGAGACATATTCGAATATCAAAAATGTTATTTGATACGAATAATTTTTTTGTGCAATTTACACAAAACTTGTTTTGAGCACTTGTTTTTTCATTAACATTTTTTTTTATTTTTTTTAATGTTTTAATTATATTTATTTTTAAAAAAATGGTATTAAAGTACAAGTCATGAACCGTTCGTGCGTTTCGTGTTTACGCTATTCATACTGAATAGCAGTACTCTTCGAATATTTGTTTTTTATAATGCATGCTCAGTGAGAAATTGAATATATCTTTGTTTGGCTAGCAAAATTGAATATGCGACTTGCTTTTTATAACTCATGCACAATCACAAGTTAAAAGAGATATTACACTTTAAATCATTATATAAATGTTTTTAACTATATTTTTTTTCATTTTATTACCTATTAAATCATTTAAATTTAAAATTTTCACCTCATTTCATCTCTGAACAATTTCACTTTCATCTCTCTTTCATTTTTTACACTTTCATTCCTAATTTTCTTTACTACCATTGGAACGCTACCTAAGTGTGGGTTTGTATACACGTATACGTATCGATTTTCCACTTTTCCAAAAAAGCAAACATGACTAGAGATATTTGAAGGATTTACGTTAAAGTTATACAGAGATATACAAACAAATCCAACTTCATATGGAGGTAGGTTATATACACAACACAACCTCGCCAATGATTTAGCAATGGTAATTATATAGGATACTAAGTTAATTACAAACGGTGGACTCAAGCATCGATCCAATTGTGAAAAGGAATGCTCTCAAAGGAGGGAAAGGGATATCTAACAAAAAAAGAAGAAGGAAAAAGTTCTTTTTTTATATTTCTATTTTGAAAGTTATAAGAAAAATAATAGAAGTTTATTTTAAGTAGTAGATTAACCAAAGATTCATTTTACATAAATTTAGTATTTTAACCTTTAAAATGTACTGAATAAATATAATATTTTTTTATATAATTTAAATTTGAAAAAATAGGTAATACATGTAAATAAATTAGAGTTATCAAATCACACCTCATTATATATAATAAATTTATTAACTTTTATAATATTTCTTAAAAATTATATTAATGATATTTTTAATTGATACATGATTATTAAACTTTTAAAATTTATATTAAATAAATATTTTTAAATACATAAAATTATATTATAATTAATATTTGTGATGAATAAATATTTTTAACATATACACTAAATTTTGAATTTATGATAAATAATTTATATTATGATACAAGATTTTTTAATTATTAAAACTTTATTTAAATATATATTGAAATTCAATTTTGAAAAGAGGACGAGAAGGGTAGATTAAAAGAGATAATCAGTTAAACAAAATTAATTTTTTAAAAAAAGTACTGTTTATTATTAATAATAAAAAAATACATTTTATTCTCTTTAAATAATACTATTTGTTTACTTTGTGAGTTATTTTTCACTATCATTATTTGTTTACTTCAGTACTGGAGTTTTCACTTTTCAGCAGAGAAGCCTCTCCGATTCCGGCACGGTGGTCGGCATAGCATTTTTCGGCGGCTCATCTCCGCACCGACGTGAGTTGATGTAGGAATCGTAAAACCAACGGGAAAGCCTTATCCGGCACGTGAGTTCGTTATCTCTTTCCCTTCTCTGCTGTGAAAGTGTTGAGAGTTTTATGAGTGGTGCATGTTTCGATTTATATTTGTATTTTGTGAATATCTTTATCAATGCAATCTATGAATTTGTTTTTGTTCGTAATTCTAGCTGTCTAAATGCTTCTTGTTCTGTTCTGGTATTGGCTTTACTATATACACATCTATTCTGTCTCCTAATGGATAATACATTAGAGCTTTTTATAGTCATTGATTTTTCATCTTCAAGCTTAGAAACTTCTTTGCAATTATTTAAATTTGATTTGATGTAATTAGCCAAATTATGCCGTTCCTTTCATGATCTGATCACACCTTAGTAGTATGCAGTTGTTTTATGTTTGTAAAATAGGTTAATATGATGTAGGTACAAATAGGTGGCCTACTTAGGTTGGAGAAATTATTAGGTTGTCCCAGACCACCACCTATCTTATCTATGGTTCTTATCAATTTTTAGGCGACATGCATCCAAGTTTTTCAATTTAAGAGAAAGAATTAACAACCGTCGATTATATGTCATGTAGAGATTAGTTGAAACCATGATAATCTAGTAATACCTAATCATTTATCATGATGGTGGTCTTGTAGAGATATCAATGGCATTGTTATCTGGCATTCTTATGATGAAAGGCCTATTGGCGTACTTTATGCTTATTTGGCCTACTTAAGCTGATAAGTTAACTGACCTTATACAGTCTTTTAGACCTGGCCAGACTTTTAAACAAGTTAAGCCAAACCTAAAAAGAGGCTAAGCAGGTAAACAGGTCAAGCTTTGTAAATAGGAACGCCAAGTTTAACTTGATCTGACCTGTTTCTATCCTTCCTTGGAATGCTTTTTCTCATTTTGCCCTTTTTTCCCTTTTATTTTTGTAAATTTGTGTTTTCCTATGTTACTCACTTTCTTTAATTCACCATTTCACAAGTATTGCATATTATTTGTCTTTCTCTTCCTACAAAACTCCAATATAAAAGATTGGAACTTTCAACACCATTGAAATTTATGAACATAAAATACAATTATCCATTTGTTTCAAATCATCAATAGTTGCTTTGTTTGGGTACCGTGACAGATATGGCAGATAAAGATGAAGAGGCTGTGCCAAGGGATGCAAATATTGTGAAGTCTTTGATGAAATCAATGGGCGTGGAGGACTATGAACCTCGTGTTCTACACAAGTTTCTTGAGTTATGGTATCGTTATATTGTTGACGTGTTAACGGATGCTCAAGTGTATTCAGAGCATGCAGGCAAGTCTGAAATCGACTGTGATGATGTTAAGCTTGCTATTCAATCCAAGCTTAACTTCAGTTTCTCGCAACCACCCCCTCGTGAGGTAATATTAGTAATTTGCCACTTTTCAATCTCCTTACCCAATGGTTAGATTTTCTTTCACATCCAAATAGAAGGAAAATTACTTTCTAGGCCCCACCTTTCAAACAACTTGCCAAGCTTGGCAAGAAAATCTTTCAAACAAAGGCGTCTCTTACTACAACTTAAGTAAAACCTATTAGAAGAAAATAGTTCAGTTCTGTTACAATCATGGTACTAGGACCTGTAACTAACAATATTAATCTCAGCAATAGATTTCTACTTTCTAGATAGTTACGGTGTCGTGAAATATTTGCTTGCCTGAAAGGATCCCTGTCCATTTGGTGACACACAATACCATCTGTTTTTTTTTTCCTTCAAGCAATGGTGTGTCTTCCTGAAAGATAACATGTTTAATGCAATCACTTGGCAGGTTCTTCTGGAGTTGGCTCATAACCGCAACAAGATACCATTGTCAAAGACTATACCAGGACCTGGTATCCCTCTTCCACTTGATCAGGACACATTAATCAGTCCCAACTACATGTTTGCAATTCCAAACCAAAGGCCTGCTGAACCTATTAGAAGAAACAGAGGATGAAAAAGCTACTAATACTATTCCCAACCCCTCTCAGGAAGAGCAGATTAATTTAGTCTAGCTCACACGTAACAAAAATCTATAAATTTTTTAGTAGCTTGTTCAATTTATTTATTCTTTGTAAAGTCAGTTGGGTTCTGAGAAATTGAAACAAAATTTTTTCCAAACGGCTCCCCTCTTGTGGTCAGAAGTCCTCGTGAACACAATGTGATATTGATCGAAAACTTGGTGAATACTGTGTACCATATATAACAACTCATTCCCAACTTTTACTTGCCAGAACAAAGTCGTGACTACCTGTTTTTCGTCTTGTTTGCTTAAAAACACGCATAGTTTGTTTTGTACTTGATAGATCGTCTTGTTTTCTTAAAAACACGCATAGTTTGTTTTGTACTTGATAGATTGATCTGGCTGCATCATATGCTGTACTTGAGTGGTTTATTCAAAATATTGATGATGCGAGATGAAATCATATTCTGAACGTATTGCTTAAGCTTTCATAGTTATTTTACATATAACACAGACCTTCAAGAATCATATTCTGAACATCACACATCCATCTACAGACACTTCATCAAATACTTTTTTGGGGCATCAATGAGAATGAAACAACCACACAACGTGAAAGCATTGTGGCAAAAATATTAGAATAGAAGAAAATGAGAGTTCACAAAGCTCACTCAATATTTCCTAGCAATATTTCAAATTCTGCTTTACACACAAAAAGGAATCATCAAACTTTGCTTGAGGCTTCAAGCAATTCCTAGCAAATTCCAAATACAAACACTTTGTGTATCACACTGAAAAAAAATATAAACGAATACAAAGCCATATATAATATAGATCATAACAGTCATGATCGAGGCCTAAAATAACCTAAACTTCCCTAAAGCTTGTTCAAGACAGTGCTGACAAGTCCTTTGCTGGAGAAAGAAGAGCAACAGCAGAAAGATCCGAGTTACAGAATTTCTTGTAAACTGCCCTAAGCTTACTTCCTGGTGCAGCAGCATGAAGGTTGCCCATGATTTTGGCGCAATCCCTGGCAGCAAAAATAAACAAGAGTCACTTCATGAATGTTGAAAAAACACATTAACTACTAGCATTTTTAAAATACCAATTTGCTGGTCCAAGAAAATATTAACCTTAGTTGCTCCTCAGAGTAGCCTGTGTAGTGCATCAAAGTGTTTGTCCAGAAAGGGCTCCTTCCAAGGGTACATCGAGCCGCAAACACAGCAGAAGCAGCAATCAAAGAAGGGCGGTACAAGATTACAGTAGGATAATGCATCAATCCAAGTTCAGCAAGAAAAAACACCATGTTCTCCATCTACATTGACGAAAATTAGGCATATTCATCAGGATATTCCACTCTGGAATCTCTTAAAAAAAACAAAAACTTAACAACCAACTACCAAAATATACCTCTTTGTCAGATGGAGTGGAGGCTTTGGTATACCTAACCAAGAAGTGATAGGGTGTTGGAACTGTTAAGTACCATTCAAGTTTCCTAAGGATTGTTTTCTCCATCATCAACACTTGTTCACTAACATAAGCATTGTCTGATATGCACACAAAGTCATTAACCTGCAAACATACATTGGAAATCCACACCATAACTCATAAGTAAGCACTTTCTCAAAACATGATCCATAAATCATCATAGAAGAGAAGGAATTCCACCTCTGGTGCCCATATCTCTTCATATTTTGAGGCTATCAGCATTGAGCTGATGCCAACCAGCTGAAGCTCCCTTCTAGGCACAGCCTTCACAGAAAGGAACCGATCGACAATGTTCAAGGTCAAATAAAGAGTTTCTGGCATGAGCTCAAACTTCCTATGCACTTCTACCAACCAGTCCACAAGGATTGACCTCATCTTGGCATTAATATCTGGCTGCGAACCCATGTAGTCATGCACACAACCGTCTTTCTGTTTCATCAAAATCAAATACATGTATGTATAATATAAGAAGTGCATAGGAAAAGGGGATTATAGGGATTAAACAAAGAAAAAAGCATAGAGCATTACTTCAGTCTCTTGGTAAAATTTGTAGATATCATCGATGTACTCCGCTGCTGCCAATTCATTGTCCATGTCAGTTGCATCAATGTTCACCACAAAATCCCTTGGAAGTCCACAAGCAGCCTGAAGTTAACAAGCTGTTAGACCATGTACCAGAAAAAGGGCAACCCACAAAGTCCCAAACCACATTCAGAAAAATGAAGAAAAAAGGATCAACCTTGCTTCTAGCAGAGAGGACAGAACTGAAGGCCTTGGCATTCTTCATGGAAGATTTTTCCCTCGCCTTTTTTCCCTTCACAGCTTGCTTTTCTTCTGATTCATCATCAGAGCTAATCACAATCACTTCAGGTTCTTCTTTAGGCTTCTTTGCTGCTTCCACCTTTCTAGCAGGAACAAAATTCCCAACACCAACCCCATCAGTTGCTACCACTGCTCCCTTGTTCACTTCAGTGCTTAATTTCTGGATAACAACCATTCATACAAATTTAGAGACACATCCGTTACCAAAAAGAAAACAAATTTCTTCGAAAATCAGATAGGTAAAAACTAAAAAGTCCTAAAAAAAATCAGGGGAAAGAGAATAACAACCTTGTTCTTTTCTGTTGCGGCTTGTGCATTAGCCAATAGTTGAGCACGAAAGTTCCTAGTAAAAAAGAAAAGAGCAGAATTAGGCAAAAGAAAAGAGAAGAAAAATTATGAGAGCTTAAAAAAACAAAACATTTCAAAAGAAAAGAAAAAAGAAAAAACCTTGTTACAGGTTTAGACACGTTAATTCCATTTCCATGGCCTTGTTTACCCACGAGATTCCCAATATCCTGTAGCACCCTTCTGTTTCTTCCTTCACCACCCTTGTTTTTCTGCTTATTCTCATCACCAACTAAACCACACAAAAAAAAAAATCACAAAAGGGGGATTTTCAGAAACGAAAAAAATAAAAAATCAAACTTTATCCAAACAAATCTTGAAACCTAAAACATTCAAACATTTATCAACACCGGCAGCAAGAAAACAAGAAAAAGAAGAACAAAAACCATTGATGGGTTGTTGCTGTTGTTCCAATCTGGAAGCCATGATAACACTTTGATGCGGTTCTTGAGACGTTGACCCGAAAACACCGCCAAGAGTCGAGAACAGCGACGACAGAAAACCCTGAAGACCTCCGTTCCGCGCCTCTCCTCCGCCGCTCACGTCGGTTGTCGCCACCGCGGAATCAAGCACTGTGTTTGTTTGTAGTTGGTAGCAACCTTTTTTCCTCTCTCTCTTTTGCTTCTACGCCGAATGTACGAAACGAAAGTATGAAACAGTGTGTTGTTTCTTGGTTTCTTTGTTTCTTTGTTCCTTTGAGAAATTGAAACGTTTGGGTCTACGGCTATGTTTTTTTATACGACAACACCCTCACCTCCAACGGTCGATTTTATATTCAATCTTGACCGTTGGATTCTCTTTGGCATCAAAGACTACTATTCGTTTATTCACTTTCCTTGCGTTTTTTTATAGCCGTTACTCTCACTTCTCATTCCCTGAGTTTAACAGCTCCTCCTGCTTTTGCTACCATTGCATCTTCTTGTTCTTATCCCTTTTTTTAGTACTAACAAATAAAAATAGATTCTGGGGTTAATAGTAAAATTAGTCCCTAAAGTGTGAAAGTGTGATCATAAATTGATCTTGGAAAATACAAATCTAGTTTATGTGAAAAAAAATGACAAATTATTATTAGCATTAAATTTGTGACATCATTATATTATTAAGATATAATGTTTAAGAATAACAATAAGTTATATTTTTTATAATCAATTAAATATTAAATTATAAAATTTAAGAATTAATTTGTCATAATTTTTGTGCATTCAAAAATTAAATTTTAATTTTTCATCTTTATCATATCAATTTGTCACTAAACTCTTTTAATTTCTCTTCACTTTTCCACTTCAGGATAATAATTAATTATTAATATAATAATATAGTTATCGACTTAGTATTATACAAGTGTCCTTTGATTTATTTTTAAATTAAACTAAATTTATCATTAAATTTTTATATTAAATTTTCTAAAACAAGTAAGTATTGAATATTTCTAATTACATTTATTAATTTGAATTCTTTAAATAATATGTTTAAAGCTTTAATTAACACTTGCTTATTTTAAAATAGATTTAGCATGAAATAATACTAGTATGTTTATTAATGAAGGGGTTGACAAGATTTTCAAAACCTATGCTTTGAAAATTAACGGCTAGTTGGATCGAAAACACCTGTAAATCAGACCAATTTAGTTGAAATAGATCCCATAATCAGTCCTGAGAATAATTAGTTAAAAAAAATAAAAATCAGTCAATAATCAATAAAATATTACAAACTTAGTTTTAATTAGTAAAAAATGGTTAAAACAACATAATTTATTTTATTTTAGAAAATCAATTTAAGGTGTTTGTTATGTTTTGCTTATGCACTTTGTTTTTTTAAGGATTTTATGGACATTGTTGTGTATTACCAAAATGTAGATTTAAATATTATGTTATATTTGATTTAAATTGTTATATGTAATTTGATTAAATTTTTCATTTAGTTTCTATAAGTTACAAAAAAAATTCGATCTCCTTTAGTTCATATACTCAAAAGCATTTCCTTTAGCTCCTATAAACATATTTAATCTCCTTTAATCCCCTTTAATCCTGGTTGTAGGGACTATAAAAGAAAATAAAATGATATATGTAAAATTGAATAGATTAAAAATGGTATATGTAGAAACTAAAATATGATGTTTTTAAGTATAGGGATGGAAAAATAGAGTGTTTTTCTTTTTGTAAATTTAAGAACCAAAATGGGTAATAAAATCATGAAAAATGTTAGGAATATATTATTTGACATTCTTTTAAACATGCTTTGTCTTGAAACTTACAAAAATAAAATATAAATTCTACATCTTATTTGATGATTCTTTTATGATTTTGTAATTTTTGATAAATTTTAGTTAATAATAAAACTAAAAAAAGTGTGTCAAAAAATATTTTACTATCACTTCTCTTACCATGGAAACTTGTTACAAGATATGTCCTCTCACGTTTTTTTTCAATAGTACACTGTTAATTTTAACTTTTGTTTCTCTCCATTTACACAATTGATAAAATGAACGTCATTCCCCAAAAAAAAAAAAAAAACTCATGGTTTTGTTTAATTGTACTTTTTTTCTTAATTTTTTAATTTTGTGAATTCCATCTCTCTATTTTTGTTTACCTTGTTATTTTAATCGTACAAATTTAATTCAGTCATTAACAACATCTAAATTTTAAAGAAAAATTCTAACGTGACATATGTGATAAAATGTAACGTCAACATAAATATGCAAATGTGACAGTCCATTGGAGGGTCATATAAATATTTTTGTTAAATATTAAATGTGAAGTTAACAAATCAGTTAAAACTGCAGAATTGAAACCGTGAAAAATTATTTTTTAAAAAAAATATTAATAATAAGACAAAATTTGTGAAATTAAGAAAGTAAGAGATAAAAATGTAATTAAAATAAATTATTCTTCTGACTTATTTTTATAAAAACCCTTTTACAATAGAAGCCCTCCCAAAACAAATTCCGAATAAATTTACGTTAAACATATCTACAAAGTGACTAAACATTCAAATTGAATATATGTTTTCTAAAAGTACTCTTTATTTGGTTTGGGTGAAAACATTTTCAAATACGATAATAAAAAATGAGGAAAACATTTTTATGTAAAACAAGGGTTTTATATAATTATATTTTCTTTTTCTTACTTTTTTAATTAAATAAGAAACTGTTTTTAATTCAAATAATAAAAAATAAATCATTTTTATACTTTTTTATTTTTGAATTTTCGACAAAATAGTAGGTTGTAAAAACTGGCATAAAAGTCCCAAGTAGCAATTGAGACAATATAAAATCCTATTTCTCCACTAATGACTTGCCGTTTTTATAATTGTTTCAAATGCTAAAGAATTCAGTCATGAATTTTGTAAGGTTAGTTTTACTAATTAATGCGTTAAAGTTAAAAAAATAAATATTTTTAAATTATTTTTAAAAAAAGTAAGTATTAAATATTTGTTATATATTTAATACTTTCTGATAAAAACTTTTACTTTAATGTCTTTAAATAATATTTTTACAGAACTCATTAATTAATATTTACTAATTTGAAGGAAAATATATACATAAAATGATTAATATTTACCATTATTAATATAAAGGAGATGTATCTAATCAGAAAAAAAAATTATTAAAAAATGACAAGAATAAATTTGAATTATAAAACTATAAGTGAATATTTTACATATTTTCAGTTTATATTAAGAGTATTTCTTCAACAGACAGAGATATATCAATCCTTTCTTAAATTAAAGTATGTGTATGGTCTCTTCAAATGAAGTCTTTTAATTTTGGTAATATTAGTACGTACTACGTACTAGTACAATTGAATCTTAACTAATTGACATGTTCAAGAAACCTAACTCCTATTAATCAATTAACTACGTCGGTTTTTATTGGTTAATTAAATGGGTTTTTATATCTGTCCCTAATTAAAACCGGTAATGTTACGGAAGTTGGATCGGATAAAGCAAAATATGAGATGGAGAAAAATAAAATGGGGAGTAAAATGGAACATAGACAAGACACAGATATTTAACGTGGTTCGGCAGTGTGCCTACGTCCACGGGCGAAGACAGATCAAGAGTTCCACTAGAATGAAGAAGAGTACAAAAGAGGAAAATAACACTCAAAACCCAAATCCCAAATACACCCAATAATCCTCACAAGGATATCACACAAAATTGGGTATAAAAGAAAAAATACAGAAATGGGTATTTTTCCTCACTTGGTGTTTACTCTAATACACTCCTAAATTTTTCTCTTCTTCTACTCTTGCTACTTGCTTTCGCTGCTTCTTCCGAATGCTGAGCGTTCCTTTATATAGGAACTGAAAACGCGTGTGCACAGTAACATTTGTTACTGTGCGCTTTCGGTGCGTTGAATTTTCAAAACGCGTGTGCACAGTAACATTTGTTACTGTGCACTTTTCGGTGCTGCGCAACAAATCTCCCCCTCCAGCAGATATGGGGATAAAGCA
>PYAF01003600.1:165731-187445 GCA_007407185.1 Glycine tomentella
TTCTCTTGGCAAAAGTGCTTTTTGTAGTCCTTGTTGGACCAAAATAGCACGCATTTTAACTCTCCATAGGCTAAAACTAATTTTGCCATCAAACTTCTCAATCTCAAATTTTGCCGCCATGGTGTTGACGATACTCCAAATAGTAACTGCTCCGGATCACACTATTTTTCTGTGAATAGTGCCGTATACGTGAATAGTACCGTACGTATAAATAGTACTGTATACTATATCATATGTATGAATAGTGCCATATACTACTGTTCACAGTCGCCGTAATAGTACCCGTGAATAGTATGAATAGTGACGAACAGTACTCCGTAAACAAATATCCAACCGATATGCTCTGATACCAGTTTGTTACGGAAGTTGGATCGGATAAAGCAAAATATGAGATGGAGAAAAATAAAATGGAGAGTAAAATGGAACATAGACAAGACACAGATATTTAACGTGGTTCGGCAGTGTGCCTACGTCCACGGGCGAAGACAGATCAAGAGTTCCACTAGAATGAAGAAGAGTACAAAAGAGGAAAATAACACTCAAAACCCAAATCCCAAATACACCCAATAATCCTCACAAGGATATCACACAAAATTGGGTATAAAAGAAAAAATACAGAAATGGGTATTTTTCCTCACTTGGTGTTTACTCTAATACACTCCTAAATTTTTCTCTTCTTCTACTCTTGCTACTTGCTTTCGCTGCTTCTTCCGAATGCTGAGCGTTCCTTTATATAGGAACTGAAAATGCGTGTGCACAGTAACATTTGTTACTGTGCGCTTTCGGTGCGTTGAATTTTCAAAACGCGTGTGCACAGTAACATTTGTTACTGTGCACTTTTCGGTGCTGCGCAACAGGTAAATTATATCTCCATGAAAGACACTAGCTAACAAGCCACACTCTTCAAGGGTTGAGGCCGGGAACACACATTTTGGCATCAAATTTGACAAACATAGGCAAATGTGACCTTGAACGAAAAAAGGAATTTTGTAATGTTTCTAAACAAAGAATTATTTGATCATCCAAGATTGAAAACAATTATATAAATTATATGCAGCTGAACCTTCAACCTTGTGTACATGGTGGAACTGATTTTGTTCATTATTTTTATTGGGGGCAAATATTTTCTCAAACATCAAATTATTGTGGTCATTACAACTGCTAAAAAGTTTTCCCAAGAAGGAAATTAACCACCTATATATATATATATATATATATATATATATATATATATATATGCCGAAAAGCAGAAAGCCGGAAACTATAAAAGAAAATGGGGATATCCCAGGCATCCAACAAGTTCATATTTGATCAAATCAAAAATCGGAAATGACAAATTTAATTACTGATCAAAGATTCACAATTAATTACTAATTAACTATTGTCATAATTAAGTGGCTAGCTAGAAGTTATTTGCATTAAGAAATTAAAAAGTCATACTTTACGAAAGCTATTTATCCTGTATTGTTAATTAAACCTTTTAAAAAATTAATAAGTAATTAATTTTGAGAGGAAATCGTCACTTTTTTTTTATTAAAAAGGCTAATAATGCATGTGTAGCTTTATGAGGAAAGGACGTCGCGTAGGTGCATGCATGTGATAATTAGCTGGATAAGTGCTTTTCTAAGACAGTCATGTGACGATTGACGTTGAAGCCACAATGCGCCTATGTGCGTGTCATGATTTTAACCATTCCCATTCGATTAAACTCTATTTAGCCAATTGTTTAGTAGACAAAATTTAGGACACTTTGTATATCCCAAAAAAATAATTATTTTCTTTGTAGTTGTTTTTTACTGGAGATGGATCGGAATATCGAATTAAATAGAGAATATAACATTGGCAATGTTTATAATAAAGTATCTATTTTTTATCTTAATTATTTATTATATTATAAAACCAATATTTTATGTATAATTTTCTTTTTTGTGCGACTATGACATTAGTATGAAATATTTATCAATTTTATTGATAATAATTAATTTTTATTAGAGAAAACCTGATTAGTTATTTTTAATGGGATATCTTCTCTGAATTTTTTTCCTTAACAGTATTCAAACTTAATTTCTTGCTTAAGAAATCTAATGCCACTCAGACAAACAATACGTTACAATCAGTCCCTTTAGAGCAAACACCTATTTTACGTGCTATATTCAAGTTTGCATGTTCATCAATACACACAAGATAAACATTGATACATTAAGAAATTTAGTTTCCATAATGTGTACATTATAGAAATTATAGTTTACGTATCATATTAGTAAAATGAAATTATAGATTTATGTATGAAACTACATTAATTATGAAAACTATTTTTTGTAAAATCTGCGGGTGGGGGAACCCTCACCAGACAGTGAAGAAGGGAAAGGAAATGAGGAGTACTCGGAGCAACAAAAGATAAGGTGGACGGGAAAGTAAAATGGCTTAAATGAGGTGGACGTGAGAGTATTTTTGGTGTTAGAAAACTATTAGTGAGGGTCTTTTTGGTGTTAGAAAAATACAATAAAAGGAAGGGGTGTGAAAAGAATTAAGAAAAAGTTGTCAAAAGAAATGGTATTTTTCTTCTTATCATTAATGAATTCGAATTTTAGCCTTTTTTATATTATTTTCCAAAAGAAAGGGCTAGAATCCACACATTAAGGAGAAGAAAAAGTCCATGAAGAATGAAGCGGTGGAGATTAAATGTACGACAACACCACACATATTTGCCTTTGACAATCATTAGAAAAAAAAAAAAAAAAACTCTAGTTCAAAGTTCGCTGACTTCACCCACTTCTAAGTTATTTTCCATTTAATTAGACGTACAACTATAACTGCAAATAATGCTCTTACCTCATAGAAAGGTCATTTTTATCTTAGTGAAAATGATACTGTTATTAGCCCCTATTATCTATATATGACATGTGAGCAAGGTTATGTAGTTTTGATATATATTTTCAATCTTGATTTATCACGATTATGGATTTTTACTCTTTTGGTCAACCTCCCTTTTTAGATTATCAAGCTGCCATGGATACCAACTTTAAAACTTTGAAATGTGTTAAATCACTACATTTAGTTAACTAAATGTTGTTTTAGAAATTTAGACTTTTGAAATAGTAATATCTCATTTCTTTTCTTTATTTTTTCATCATCAATTTCTTTATCCTAAGAAATTGTTTTTTATTGATAGCGAATTTGCGTTTGTTCTGTCCACTTTTTCTAAAAGAAAGCCAGAAACTGAGCTACTTTTTTCTTGTTCTTTTTGTCACCTGCTTTCTCAGTATTAGATTAAAAAATAAAACTAAGATTAAACATACAATTTAGTCATGTATGTGTACAAACCTATTAATTAAATCAGTCACTACATGTGCAACCGTAACCGATTTATTTCCTACCATCATACGTTAATTTTGAACTCTTTTATGCATTCTTGTCTTGATACATATAGTTCATTCTTAATTTAATCTCTATACATGTATTCTATTAACTTAGTCCATATATGTGTAGTTTATTCTTAATTTAATTCCATGTATAAGAAATTGTATTATGATATCAACTAATCTTTGCATAGCTCGTAATAGATGTGAGTTTTATTAATTCTTTTTTCTAAATTAAAAAATTTAATTATATATCACATAGAAATTGGTTGAGATTGAAACATAAATATAGGCCAGCCACACTTGTGATGGTTTCCAAAGATCCAATATGACCACTTAGATCTAAGTTGCCACAATATTAATTGTTCTATGGAAGCCGGACCGTTGGAAGTTGGGCCCGGTTTTTTTTGGTGTGATAGTTTAAGATTCCTTAAACGTCACCCTCTCTCCTAAATAACTCTTTAACTAATGAAACTATATAAATTATTCCTAAAGTATTAAAGATCATGCTACATAGTCCTCAAAGTATAAAAAATTCTTCAAAACACTGCCTAATGTTAGTAAAGTATATCAACTCCCAGTAAATTAAAACTAAATTGATAGATATTTAATACTTTATTTAGCTTCTAGTTAATTATATAATTTTATTAGTTTAAATATTATTTAATATTTTATTAGTTTGAAGACCAACAAATTAAAGCACACCTAGCTAAAACGTAATTAATTTATTTAACATGTTTTGTATGTAGCAGCAAATGCATCCGCCACATACTGCTACAATCGTGTCACTTCCTTGTGCCACCACCGCCCGGACCCTTCTTCTTCCTCTTCTTTTTTATATAAGAAACCACCGAAGCTAGTTCCAAACATCACTAGCTAGCTACTCCTCATAGAGTTAAAACAATCATATGTATTCATATACCTACCTCCATATATTCATAGAGTTAAAACATCCCTTCTCTTGTGAGGATTAACCATACAAAATGTCCAAGTTTAGTAACGATAATTTTTTTCTCATCATTAATAACATTAATTATTTTAATATACATGCATATATACAAGGAAACATTTTTATATATAAGAATGAGATAATCAAATTTGAACAGGATAATTATACATAAATTATTAAGATTTAATTTTAAAAAATCATATATTTTAAAAAAACTCATGTTTTTTTAAATAGTTACATAATAATAAGTTTTAACAGTTTATATTTGATTATACTGGTTAAATTTAATTATTTTATCTATATAATACATTCTTCTCAAATAATATATATATATATATATATATATATATATATATATATAAAGTGCTCTTCATGGTTAATTTAAAAATTTCTTGTAGATTCGTATGGTACTGAAACAGTTGAGAAATGGGGCTTAGCGAGTCTCTGAAGCTACATGATGAAAACTCGAAGGTGGCAGCGGGTGTGAGTGCGGCGATGTGTTTGATCTTAGGTGGGATCTTTGTGTTTATAGTGTCTTATGTCTGCATTCGTCTTCGCTCGCAAACCCATAGAGACGTGCCTGCCGCTGTCGCCGTCGTCAGCGGCCAAGAAACGGTCGACAAGTGTCTCGTCTTCGTTTACTCGACGGTGAAGAAGGAGAATGTGGCGGCGGAGGAGTGCGCCGTGTGCTTAGGCGAGTTTGAAGACTGTGATGTGGTAAAGATGCTACCAAAATGTGAACATATTTTCCACCAGCATTGTATTGATGCGTGGTTACCCTCACACATGAACTGTCCCATTTGTCGCGAGAAGGTTGCGTTTGATAATAATGTCTCAAATGGAAGAAGAAGTACTAGGTACAGAGTCCGAGGTGGTAGGGACAACAGCGGAAACTGAAACTGTTGTGGGACCCGAGGAGGAGGAGGAGGACGACGTTGGACAAGTGCACTCCGAGTCTGAGTTTGTTGCTTGAATCGTGGGAGGATTCATATGAGAAATTCGTAGGTGCATCTTTCAGTAAGATATGATCTGTTCATTGTTAGTCGTATTGGTATGGTAGATTATTGTTGTTTCTTAGATTAATGATAAGTTTTAATTTTTTTAGATAGATTAATAATAATTTTTAATTTTTTTAAATTTTTCTAGATAGATTGTTGACACGATCAGAACAATAAAATGTCTTACTTCTAAGAATTTCTCCATCACATATGGTCCCTTTTAATTCCCTGTGTTTGGTGCATTTTACCAACATTAATTATGTTTTCTGACTAAATTAAAACTCCGGTTCATTTTTCTAGTTATGTTTCGTTTGTTTATGAATTTTGTGGATTCAAAGAAGGTGTGTTAACATATATATGAGATTTTATTAAAGATGATGAAATCAACAATTTCTTTTACAAAGATTAATGGTTACCACTTAACAAAATTATTAGAAACTTCGTATCTATAAACATTGAAAAAAGAAAAAAGACGAGTTTATTATCTATTAAAAAAGTAACCTTGCTATAAAATAATTTAACATTTTGTTTTAAAAATAAAAATATAAATTAATTTATGCTTATTTACAATCATAAAAATCACTTTTTTAAGAAAAATTAATTTATGATAAGTTATGCAAAATAGCTTTTGATTTAAATCAGGTTTTAGATTATTTTGACCAGTCATGTTTTTTTTTTAAATAATTATTTTTTAAAAATCTTTCCTGGAAAATAATGTTTGCATGTTGTACATGTTTAAGATTGTAATGTAGTTATGTAGAGAGTAAATGACCTTAAAGAAAATATATTTGCCTACTAGTCGTCGTGTAGAGATAAATTATATATAGATGTTGTCCTTAAGAAAATCTTAATATCGAAGTTTGAATTAGTTGAATTAATTATGGGATTAAATTATGAAAAATTCGTTGTATCTATTTTAATTGTCCTTGAGGACATTTCTCACAATGACCTTTACATTTGAGACTCATATATTAATATATAAATAAAAATAATTAATTTCTTATATAATTTAAAAGTTAGTTGATATTATTAATTATTTAATTTTCCTGATTATAATCTCAAGTAAAAAATAAGATTATTTCTAAAATGTATTTTGTTGAAACTTGTTATTGTGAATAAAAATAAATTATTGAAAATATATAAAATTAGAATTAAATAAAAATATTTTAAGAATAATAAAATTAAATATGTTAAAATTAGTTAAATTTACTTATATTTTAAGTTCAACATACAAGAACATTTGTTTTGCTTATATACGAGTTTAGAAGAAATATTTTTTTAGAAATAGTTTAACTTTTTTTTTTTCTTTTTTAAAAGCTAAAAATAGATTAACTTAATCAACTAAACTTCAAAAACTAATTTAAGAAGAGAGGATTGTACGGTTCAAGTCGTAAAAGAATTACTTTGTTCATATTTCCAATTAATATGCAAGATATGTTGACAAAGATTAAAGAAACAAAGACATATTTTTATCTCCTTAACTTCAATCCTTAAAGTCGGAGTTGACAAATTCAAAAGTTAATAGGTCTTGTTATATTGGTTAAAAACTATATTAATTAAACACACCATATTAGTATATGCTGTATTTTTTTTTTTTTTGGATCGGTTGTGTATTTGTATAAAACAATTTATTTTTTTATATCCAAATTATAGCTGAAAAACATAATATCACATTAGGGTTTGGACATCATTTTCAGGACCAACTAACCTCTCTACTTGCTAAATGCACAGTCAAACCCAAGTAGTTGCATCGTTTTATTGCTATATTGAAATAATTGTATGTGTACAATTCCAACACTGCACTAAATAACGAAGGTACAACCAATGCTGTGTTGTTAAAGGGGTGGCATTTATATCAAAGGATATGAACTCATGTCATTTTCAATGTAACAAATACATCTATTTTCCCCAGGTATTTTGATTGATAAAATATATATGACAAATAGTGACAAAACTTGAGTTTAGTGCTTAAAATCGTGATAACTCAAGTTCCCTTATTTAGTTTCTGCAAAGCTTTTTAGTCTGGAGTCAACAATGATTGTTCCAATTTAATTAGTTTTAGCCATAACAAGTACCAATCTTGACAAGTAAGGAAAACTTCAATAATGTTCAGTCACTATTACTCTAAACTCTATAAAGACAAATTAAGGCAAGTTAAAAATACTGAATTGACTTACGGAACGGCTCAATTCTAACTAAAAGTAAGTCATCATGAAGAGAATAAATTTTGAATAAGAATAATTAAGTCATTTACAAAACAATCGAATATTATATGTTAGTTTGTTTGGTATGTTTTATAAATTTTTTAACAAATTAAACGGATCATCCTTTAGAAGTACAGTAGATAAAATGCTCTAGTTTTGTCAATATTTCCGCCCCTATTATTTAAAAAACAATCAAAATAGAATTGTCCTACGAAGATAAGATATGAACGATTAGGAGTTTTCCCTTTTATTATTCCTTGATATTCTAAAAGCATCACTTATTATATCCAAAGTTTATAATAATGAATGAGACATCTAACCAAGATATGTCACCGACCCACCGTTTTAGCTCATTCCACGTGTCAACTATCACATGGCTATTTTTGTTGGGATCCAGTTGAACAGAAAAACTAAATTAAATGTATTGAAAAAAATGTAAAGAAAACAACTATACTTCTATGACACAAATTATTGAGAGCAAGATAGAGCAGTGAGTATTTTAGTAATTCAGCAGAAAGTCAGGGCTTCATAACTGGCAGCACAAGAATCCCACATTCTTATTCTCTTAAGCTTGTTATTAAAAACCAGTTTCACTGTGCTTCATATATTTTCACAAACCCCAGGAAGAATGGAACAGGGAAGAAGAATAAGCTCTTTTGGTCCTATGTTCTCAATTGTTCCTTGTCTTCTCTTCCTTTTTTTCTGTCTCTCAGGATCTGCTGAGGCCTACAAGAATTACACAGTTGGTGACTCTTTAGGATGGTTTGACAATACTGAAAAGTCCAATGTCAATTACCAGAAGTGGGCTGACAGTAAAGAATTCAGCTTAGGAGATTTCCTCAGTAAGTTTCTTCATCATCATGTTTTTCTGTTTACAATCCTTGTTTGTGTGTTTTGTTGTTGTCTTCGAAAGAAGTGGCTAAGTAGAGCTTGAGGAATTTTATTGTTGTTAATGTTTTGGCCTTTTGTCAATGTTTTTAGACAATTTCTTATGGCATGGTTGTTCTTGTTTCATTTCCTTGATCTGATCTCCAATTTGCATTTATCTGGTTTTATTTGACTGAAACTCAACACTACTATGATGTCTAATCAGATTTAGTAAAAAATACTAGATTGGAAAAACAGATCATATTACATCACTCATCCCATAACTTTTCAATGTTTTTATTTTTTTAATTTTTTTTATCTTTGCTTTTAAAGCAATCAAAGTATCTATTTTCTCTTCCCAATTTCTCTACCCGTCACTGTATGATGGAGGAGAAGCAAACTATATCATTTACTTATATTTTTATTTTGGAATTTGTTTTAGCATAACATACTTCTGAGTGTCACAAAAAATAGGTTGGCTTCAATCATAGTACTATTGTGTGTTGTTTCCCTCTGCAGCACATATGCTGTTTTTTGGGTACGTTGTGCCATATTCTTAATATATTAATGTTAGTCGATTTAGAAAAAGTTAGGCTTAAATTGGAAGTACTAAGAGAAAGGCATCACTACTCTTGTTGGTATTTTTATGGAGTCTGCCACACGATCCACAACCGTTAGTCTCAACTAAAGTATTCACCCTTCCATTTGACGCAACACAATAGCTAACAAAGAATATTACTGTTAGTTACCATTTGTCCTTTTAGGGTAGAAGGGAAAAAAGAAAAATCCGATACCCAAAATGACTTGTGACAACTACTAGTAGTACTTTTTATTATTCTTTTCTTTTGGTACAAATAATCTGTTTTGATACTCTGATTGAGTGGCCACTCAATTCTACTAGTTTAATTTTTCTTTTATGTAAAATTGTAATAATAATATTCTGAGACGAAGGAAAAAGTGAGGAAAGGGACTTGCTTTAAAGCTATTAGTCAAATTGAAGCTAACCGTAAACCATTACACTTATAATTGGCGATGATTAAGCTATCATTTAATAAAGTCATACGTTTTATGAAGCATAAATTAAGAAAAAGAAACATTGACTTGAAACAAACACTTAGAATAAACCATTTCCACGTGTAGCAGGGGAGCATTCAGTTGGACAGAAAAGTAGGTAATTCTTTGAACAACAGACCATGCCAATGTTTTTACAGTTGCCGTCTATTATTAAATTTTCTACTCATAATCCTATTGAATACTTTGAACATGGAGGTGTTGTTGGCTGTTTGGTATTAATATTTATGATATCCCATTTTCACCTAACAATAACATGCTTTGAAATTAGGTTGTAATTCTTGCAAGCATCTTGCAATACAATTTTGAGTATAATTTCTATATGTTGTCGGTGTAACAAATTTTAAACTATTAAACAATCAAAAAATTATCTTTTAAGACTTTTAACATATATTATTATAAGAGTCGTCAAAATTATTATATATTAGTTGAAAGAGAGAAATTACACTTTGTGTCTATTTTTATTTTTTAAAATAAAAAGTAAAAAAGAAAAAACAGTTGAAGAAAATAGTAATAATAATTACATTTTAAATATTCATGAAAGAAATAAAAATAGTTATATATAAAAGAATAATCTAAGAATATGAAATGTGTATAGCAAATGGAGTAATTATCTTTAATAGTTATAGATTATCATTTCTGATTGATTAAAATACAGATACTTTACTATATGGTTACATATATTACTCATACAATTTTCTCTATCATGCTCTATTATGACATCAAATAATCTTACCTAACAACTTTTGATTTTTGGGTATTGTTGATGCAGTTTTCAACACGGACACTAACCACTCAGTGATTCAAACATACAATTTCACTACATACAAAGAATGTGACTATGATGATGCACAAGACAAGGACACAACCCAATGGTCAGCAGCTGATCCATCCAACACCCAAACACATCCTGTGACAGTGGCAGTTCCTTTGGTGAAGGAAGGGATGACATACTTCTTTTCAGGTGATTATGATGGTGACCAATGCAAGAGTGGACAACACTTCAAAATAAATGTGACCTATGGACAAGGGTTGCCAAAGAGTCTTAAATCCCCAGAAGATGCACCATCTCCTGCTAGTCCTGTTGCTGGAGATGATGAATCAGCACCAGACACTATTGTTCCTTCTAATTTCAGTCACCCCAAAGAAGAAAGTGATGATGACAAAGCTAGTGATAGTGACAAACAGAAATCTAGTTCTATTTCAATCTCAATGTATGCACAACTTCACATTGTCTTACTAGGAATACTACTTTTCTGGTTTTAAAGAGTCGAGATTTGTTTTATATTATTTTTTAATTATAGATATATGCTACTATTATTTTATCTATTTTTTTATTGGGTGTGAGTGAGACAATGGGGTTTTGAGTTGAATTGTGAGCTAGGATATACCATATATATGTTATTGCTGTAAACTAAAATAATGTAACAATTAATTACAATCCTTTATTGCTATATGAGTTTCATCAATTTATTAGATATATACATTGCTTGTCCCTTTATCTATTCTCGAGTTTTCCCCCCTCCTTTTTCTATTGTTGCTGGCAACTTCAAGAGTGGTGAAGTTTAGTAAAGACAAAATACATGGTGCCTGAGGAAAGGATAAAATGAGACATAAGGAGGGAGTTAGTTGGAGGTTGTAATTATTGAGATAACTAAAAGTAACTAGAAATCTGTTTGAATATAAGTGTTTTTGAAAGGTTTTTTTACTGAGAGAAAACTATATTTTCAACAAAGTTTCAAAAGCTCTTCTAATTTGTACTTATATAGGCCCTAATTGGTTATGTTTTGTTTATTAGCACTACTAAAAAAACCACTAAATCATTAATAATGTCGGCACCTACCCATATCAAGTATGATGCCATGACATATGATACTTTCATGTAAATTCACGTGATTATATTTTATGTCAGGGTATGTGAAAGCACGTGTAGCGGCATAAACTTATTTTTTCTCAACTTTCTTGACTTCTCTAGCTAATTTCTTTAGGCTTGATTTTTTATTTTTTTTTAAGATTTTGGAGTTCTTAATATTCTACGCTTCTCTTAACTTTAAAACACCATTGTTTAATGTTTTTTAAGTAAGCTTACTTCACTTATACTACAAATTTTAACATTCTTGTATTGTGTTATACAGTTTAATTAGTTTTTTTTTATTAAATTTATAATATAAAATGCACTTGCATCCAAATTTAGGATTTTATTTTGCTCACTACATGTACACACAGACATTTCCTATGTGTTATAATTATATTTTACTCTTTTTGCAAACATTAAGTCTAAAGTTATAAACATTAAGATTTTCGTGTTCATTTGTCGCAAACAAACATTTCCTATAAAAATATTTTGATGGATTGTGAATTTGTATTGGAAAACAGAGAAGCGAGTAATCTATATCTTTAGGTTGAGAGAGAATAATTTTTCAAACACATACTAAATTTAGGGCTGGTCATAAGAATCAAACTATGACATATACAAATGTGTATAAAAACTAAACCAAATATTGAGATCCATAACAACTAAAAGAAGAATAGTCTCAATGAAGAACAACAACATTGTTTTTTACTCTTCACTTCCGGTGTTCCCCAACAACACATTTTTCTTTCCACTCTTCCCTCACTTGAACCACCATTAATACATGTATGCAATGGAGCTTGTCAGTGTCTTTGTCATGCCCAACGACGACGCTTCAATGACAATGGTCGCCGCCGCCGCCACCACCACCACCAAGTGCTTCAAAATTGTTGTTGGTACACATATGCTCTGTCCCACCAAATTTGTCCCAACCGACGTTATCATCTTTGGAGATGAGGAGGAGTAACAATATCATCACACGAGATTCGCCTCTTAAATTTCATATCTGAATCATATCTAGATCATGGCGCAAGGAAGTGGAGGAACGACAAAGAGCGTGAAGGGTGATGAAGAGTACGATTCCCATGCAAAGTCATCACCACTTTATGCATTCTTAAACAATGAACCACCACCATGCCCACTTGTGTGTGTTTGTGAGATTTGGGTTTCGTTTGCAAAACACTGCATGAATATGAGCCTTCATTTGTCTCAGATCTGATGGGGTTAGGGTTAGGCTTGGGTTTGACATAAGATGCAAGCATATGCAAAAAACACCCTTGGGTGAGATTGGGATGCTACACATCTTGGGGAATGCTTTGTCGTCTGATAAGATTGTTGAGCCAAGGCATGCCCCTTTGATTCCTGCCATGGAGGTTGTCAAGGGGATTGCCATTTGGGTTGGGGCTTTTGGTTGTAATCCGTTTCTTAGCAACACCATGATTTTTCATTCTAAAATAAAGATAGTTGCGATTTTTAACCGTCATTGTCATTAGACTAATTATTTCAAAATTTAAAACATTACCAACGTTAACATAACATTAATGTTATGAACAAAAAATTGAAGAAAGGACCAAACAAAAATTTGATCTTAGGGATAAAAACAGATTTAAACTTTTTAAAAAAAATTTGTTTTAATTTTTAGGTATTTATTTCAACTTTTTAAAATAATTAGAAGTTGAAAAATAATACCAAATTTGACTAAATTCAAAAGCTATTTTAAGTTATTTCTCATAAAAAAATTGTTTATTTAAAGAAACTGAATTTTAGAATTGTAAACAAACATTAATTAGATTTTTTTAATCTCTAAAATATTGTTTTAGCCCATAAACACTTTATTTTTTAATCTCTTTGCATGTTTAGTTTCTTGTAGATGGTGAGTGAAGTCAAACCAAGTTTAACTCAAAAGTAGGATGTTTGGTAATTAAAATCAAAATTATTTCAATTAGGGAAAATTATGACAAGTTAACACTAAACTTAGTATAAAATTTTAGGATTGAGGTTTGAAAAAATTTGGAGATTGGGGTTCTGATTCATGGTTTAGTGATTTGTGATTTTTCTTATCACAAGTTATCGATTTGAATTTTAAATTATGCTTTAGTGGATTGTTGATTTTGTGTATTAAGGGTTATTGATTTTGCTTGGTGCATCAAAAAACTTATTGTGTCTTATCATTGCTAAAAAAGTCTCAAATTAACAACATTTAATAGTGTGATTGTTATATTAAACTAGTAATCTATATTACGAGCCCATATGTCTCACATAATCACTCATTCACTCAAAGGTTATACTTGATGAACACAACTAAAAACAATGACAAAAAATGGTTAAGAACTAAGATTGATAAAAAATTATCTTAGGTACTAAAGTTGAATTACATAAAAAGATGAGAGGATTAAGACCTAGAAAAATTGTTGAGAGGTAAAAAAGTGAATGTCATGTTAAACAAATTGATGACATCACAATTTATGTAATTGTCAATGACATTGCTATATCATAGCTCTTACCTTCTGTTTGAAAACATGAAATTGAAGGAAAAAGTTTTAAAATTAGGGAGTCTCACAATTTCACTATCACTTTAATTCAAATATTTATTCTCAATTTCATTTAATTATACTTTACCAAACAAAAGCTTAGTCATACTTGTTGTCAAGGACAAAAAAAATGTTGTCCAAAGAAATTAAAATTGGTCAATTTTGTTGTTTAAGGATTAAAAAAAAAAATGAAAAAAATAGTTTCCAATTACATATTCAACCCCAAAATAAAACAAACCCTAGAGTTTATAGATTATAAATGCAAATAAAGGCCTATTAGGGTGAATTTATTTAAACTTAAAAATCAACTTTAAAATAAATACTTTTTATATAAGTATTTTTTTTAAGAAATGAATAAAATTTGCTTCTTAAAATAAGAAAAAAACTATTTTTTTAGTATAAATAATTTTACATAAATATACTAAAAAATAAAAATCACTTATTTTATTAAAATAAATACTTATTTCAGTAAATAAATTAATCATATTTAAATCATAAGTATTTTTGAGAGAATTTTTATTAAAAAATATAGTTTTTTTGATAGAGAAGTTCTGAATATCACTCCTAATCTTGTATTGAGATTGGCCTAGTTGGAATTCTCTTCCGAATTGGGCCTAGGGTGACTTGAAGAAGAGGTAGAGAAGAGCGACAAGTCCTAGTACGAAGCAACAGTAGATAGCAGTCGTAGAGCGCAAGCAGCGACTCTTCCTCCTAATTCATATTTAAGAGCACAACAAATAAGAGTTTTGAGTTTGTTGGCGAAGAAAGGTATCACATAGAAAAGAAAAATGGCGGAATCATCGTCGTCGTCGTTGGCGAAGTCTGACGCGGAGGTAGAAGAAATGCTGGATCGGATGCTGACTCGTTTGGCTCTCTGCGACGATTCCAAGCTGGAGCCGCTGCTCTCCAAGCTTCTCCCTCTCTGCATCTCCTCTCTCTCCTCGCAATCCCTCGCCGTTCGCAACAAGGTCATCATCTGTCTCACGTTCCATTTCCTAATCAAACTCTCAATGCGTAAATTCGTCGTGTTTTGGTTATGCATATGTAATTGGTTACATGAAAATTGAAAATATCTCTAATCTGCTGTTGCGATTGCTGTGTGAATCGATAGAAACTATCGCTGTTTAGTGAGAGTAATTTTGCTTTGGCATAGTAAGATTTGTTGCGCTTGTAAGAATAATAACGAAGAGTTTGCGTGCATGTACTCTTTGATGCAAATTTGTTATCAAACTGTGCGAGTGCGGAAATTCGTTGTGTTTTGATGCAAACATTATCGGCTAGATGAAATAACTCCTCCCTGCTGTTGTGGTTGCTTAATGAACCGATAGAAACTATTGCTGTTTAGTGTTTACTGAGTAGCTTTGGTTTGGCATAGTAAGATTGTGTTGCACTTCAGTTTACGTACATGTACAACTGTTTTGCACGGTCTATTTCATCCTCTTTGATGTGATTTTGTGACGCGATTTGGTGAATTTTTCATGATTGTTGACTTGTGTTTCTGACAGGTGCTCGAGATTTTGAGTCACGTGAACAAGAGAGTGAAGCTCCAGCCTCAAATTGGTCTACCTTTGTCTGACTTGTGGAAATTGTATTCGGAATCTGCTGCTGTCCCTATCATAAGGAATTTCTGCATTGTGTATATAGAGATGGCTTTTCAGCGTGTTAATGCAAAGGTCTCTTCTCGTTCTTTATATCTTAGTGCTGTTTGTTATTATTATTTTGTGGCTTTAAAGTCAATTTTGATGCTGATAATTCTTTTTTCAGCAGTTGTTTATATTTTCAAAAGTAAATTATGTTTTGTTGTCGGATAAATAGATAAATTGATTGGTTTGGGACTCTTTGAAGAAATTTGTTTTCTGCTATTGAATGCTTATTGTGGAGACTATCTGATGCACCATGCATTTTGAATAGGAAAAGGAAGATCTGGCTCCTGATCTCTTGGTGAACATCTCAAAACTTCCACTTCAACACCAGGAAATTATCCTTAGAATCGTTGTTAAGGTATCAACATACACTATTTAACTTTGACCAAATCTTCCATTGTCATGGTTATAACTTAAAAGTACAGTCATAGAAGACTTTTCATTGATCATTTTCATGGTACACAGTTTTTGAGTTGGTAATATTAATTGTTCAGTGCATTGGGACCTTTTTTCTCCTTATTCTATCCAAGTAAGGCTTCAGTTTTGGAGAAATTTCTTTCAAGGGAATTGGGAAGGATATTAAAAGGAAAAATTAGAGGGAAGTTCTAAGTTTTTTTGCTTGGGAATTGAAATAAAAGGATTTTTTGATAGGAAGAAGGGTCCACTACCAACACTAAGAAAATTTGGATTTCTTGAATCCATGGGCTTCTGTCCAGCATCCTTTTTTAAAAGGAAATTTCTTGGTCTATTTTCATTGTGTATATCTTAGTTGTTCTTTTGTTCTTCCTTTCACTATCCTATTGAATAGCAAAGATCACCCTCAGTTATAAATCTTCAGGATATGACTACTTATGGATTTCTGCTTCCTTCTAGGTAATTGGTGAATGCCACTCTGGTCAAATTGGTGATGAAGTTGCTGCAAAGTATAAAAAAGTGAACAATTCTCAAGATAGGGAGCTGTTTATTGAGTTTTGTCTTCATACAATATTGTACCAGCGGGTCTCTCAAAAGTATGGAACTGGATTTATGCTAAACGGAGCTTATGATATTTGAATTTGTTCTAACACTAGTTAGTCTTTTAAATTCCTATTTCAATCAAATGGAAGTTTGATAGAGTATATAGTATGTGCCTTTGTTGATGCGCATGTTCCTGTTACTAGTTGCTCTTCATTGTAAATTGCAATATAGAATGTAAGTTAATCTGTTAGTGTTCTGGTGGAATGTTGGTAGTTGCTGTAACTGTCAGTGAGTAAGAAGTTTGTTGAACAAAGTTAAATATTATATACATAAGAATCAGAATACTCTGAATCCATATCGAAGATAAGAATAGAAAGTGAAAACTCAGTTTTATTTTCACAAAGATTTTGTCTCAGATTCTCTCTCTCTCTTTAGAACTCTATTATAGATTTTGTTCTGTTGCAGTGGTGGATTCCCTCCTGGGCTTTCAGTAGCTCAAGTCAATCGTGTTACGGGGAAACAACAATTGCAAAGTAATGAAATTTTACTAAGAAAGGTAAGTTAATCATGTAATGGTTTTAATATTATCTTGCCATGTGAAGGTCGAATAATATATGTTGTTGATATTGTTTCTTTAGTTCTAAAAATTGATAACTCCCTCTACTACTGCTATGTATCTTCCTTCACATTTCTTCTCTTGCCAGAAGAAACACTGTCTAATTCAAGAATCCCTCATCTCAATATGATATGCTATTTACTTTTTTCCCGTAGAATTTGAAGATTGTTAGAAAATGCAGGAAGAGAAATAAAATATTCAGAGAGTTAGAGAGAATCAGAACCTGATATTATTGTGTTGTTCTGACTATACTGATTATATGATATTTATATACAAGTCATAATACTAGATGGTTGTAATATAAATAAATGACAGCTGGAGCTAACTTTCATAACAGACATGCTAAGCTAGTATAGTTGTTTTGATAACCAACCAGGCAACCGTTAACTACTGCAAGTCTGCAACTGACAGATACTAGAGATCAACTATTTTACTCTGATCCATAACTGACTGAGACTAAAGATTAACTATTCTACTCTGTCCCATATGACCTTTCCAAATTTTCATTTAAATACACTAGTTAACATGTCAGTATTTCCATGTTTGAACGCATACAATCATGTCCTATTTCCATGTTTGAACGCATACAATCATGTCCAATCTTGCATTTACTCAGAAAGCTACTTAATCTGTCTTATTTTGTTCTTTGTTGGTGCAGTTGGGTATTTTGAATGTCATTCAAGCTATGGAGCTTGCCCCTGAGCTTGTTTATCCTTTATATATTGCTGCCTCTGTAGATTGGTATGTTGTAGTTCCCGTGTTGCTCAAATCATTTTTAACACTTTCTTATTAACTTACTGATTTTATATCCTTTTGGTGTTTCATTTGTGGATGATCACATGTGTTGCTTGATCAATTAACTCAAGTGAAGAGCCTGTTATTAAGAGAGGCGACGAGCTTCTAAAGAAGAAGGCCAATGGTGCTAATTTAGATGATTTAAATCTGATCAACAGATTATTTTTGCTATTTAATGGTATGTTATTAATGATTTTGTTAACATGTACAAAAATATGTTTTTGCCAATTGATTTTTTCTTAATTTTGTTCATGATCATATGCAAATAGGTGAAAGTTTCACCTGAATCTTAGATTTGAGCCTGGATGATTCTTACATAAATTAGTTTTTAATATTTGTGTGCTCAAGAGTATGATTGATTCAAATGACGTTGTTCCTAACTTCCTATTATTTTTCACATTTCAATTAATTAATGTCATGTGTCTTCTGGGCAACTTTTTGTTCTCATCCTTCATGTTTGAAGTTTGAACTGTGCCCTCTCGGTGATCTTCAATGCTCTATTACTTGCTGCTCCCATTTTTCATAATTAAGGCTACACAAAGGCTAAAGGGCCAATGCATTGTTTATGCTCTTGCGTGAAGGTGTGAAAAATATAAGACCATTCTAATTCTTAGTTGTCCACCCAACAACTTAAGCTATTAGGAGAGTTGGTCTTTATTAACATACACTATATGAGGAGTCACATCACTTTCAGTCCTTTTTTTGTGTGCTAACAAGTCTTTCTGAAAATGTGGAGAGATAACATGGGACAAAAGGTAACTGCTTTTGTTCATGGTTATGATTTTTTAAAATTATCTAGAGATTGTACTTCACTACATTTGTTTCCTATTTTTTTAATCTACTATGAAAATAATAATTATAGAGGATGACATCATTGTAATTTTTGATGGTATTAGTGTTTTTTTTCTCCCAGGTCATAGCCTATTGTGGTGTGTTTATGTTTTTTGATAGCAATACTAGACATTTATTGTGTTATTTTTATGTCCATTTTGCGTGACTTTCATTTTCTATTTTCAGAGAACTCTTACTATATCTTGAAAGTGTATTCAGTTTTCTGCCCTATTATGTCTAAAACCCAATTTGGCTTTTATATATTTCTCTGTTTTCTCTTCAATATTTATACATTATTGACGTTGAATGTAGGTACTGTTGGTGTTGAACATATTGATTCAGAATCAAGAGTTAGTCCAGGGAGTCCTGCTTTAAAGGCAAAATTAATGTCTATATTCTGCAGATCTATTGCAGCAGCAAACAATTTCCCATCCACCTTGCAGTGCATTTTTGGTTGCATTTATGGTAGTATAATATTCTTTTATTTAATGATTTTGAGCTTATATTTTCTAATATTTTTTCACCCTCTTCAAAACTTGTAGGCCATTTTGTTGCTTAAGAATTGGCCAATGTAGTTAAGATTTTATATTCATCCATGACACATGCACTATAGTTATGAGACTTGTCCATTTGTATTAACAATTTCATGGCTTGGCCTACTGTGTCTATGATTTTTGCATATATGATATATAATCTTACAACTTGTATTACTTTTATAGTTTTATTTGAGGTTGTTTGATTTTTTTTCCCTCTTTTTGTTAGTTTGTGGAAATAGATTCTATTATGAGAAAGGAGAAGATAATCAAGATATAGAAAATGAGAATGCGCAAACCCTTAAAGATGGAAATAAAAAAAGTGATGAGATAATATTTCTTTTGTGACAATATTGTTTCTTTGATTTAAACAATCTATTCAATGATCCCATGCAAACATAAAATCATGCTAATGAAGCCCCCAATTTCTCTAATCTTCAACACTGGTATACCCTTAACTAAATCATGGAATGAACACTGAAGGTGGAAAATGGATTATAAGTTATAACTTTGTACCAATTATAGACTATGCAATCTTCCTTTGTAAATTTTAATAACAAATAGGAATTTTATTTTATTGCTTATAATGCTTCTTTCATATTAACAAAGTTTCTTCCCTTTCATATAGGTTTAGAAATTGCAATTTTCCTTTGTTGTTCTAAACAAAGTTCTTATTTCATTATCAAAATATCAAAATATGAGACATACGAACGTGTGGATCGATAATTGGGTTGTCTCTGCAGATTTTATTTTGCTGTCTTTTTTCTACTGTTCTATTTTGTTTTTCAGTTTTTATCTTTGATTTGTCATATTCTTGAATTTAATAGGGAACGGTACCACATCAAGGTTGAAGCAATTAGGAATGGAATTCACTGTTTGGGTATTTAAGCATGTAAGTGCAATATTTCTTGGTGTTTGTTTTTTGTCATAAATTTTACCCATAGAATAAAAGTCTCTTGACCTAGTAATTGTTTGGAAACTGGAAACTATGGTTACAACATAGGACATGGATATATCACATTGGCATAGGGATATAACATTTTAAAATCATAGAACATGCGACGGTTATCATAATGCCAAGTATAAAATTTATGTAAAATTAACATAAAATGACCCAAATCTTAAATCAAAAAAGAGAGTTGATGTTTTAAAAATAAGCATGCATAATTGTAGAAGTCATTGTAGATATAATAAAATGCTACAATTTATCTAATAACTACGGTGTTTTCATCTTTATTGGTGTGAAAGTTTAAAAAATAAAAGAAAAAGTTGTACAAATATGTGTCTGACACAACACACGAACATTAATATCGTGCTGAAGTGTTTGTCCTTCCTTCTTTAAAAATGATTCAGTTTAAATGAAAATAAAGTCTACTAAAAGATAATTTTTTTAAAAGTGGTTCAGTTGAAAATGCTGCTTGAAATTTGCCATGAATTGCCGGTTTGAAATGAATTTTACTTTGGTGAATTCTATTTCTATATTTAGATTAGCTTTTTGGTATGTGGTTTTACTTCACTATTGGCTGATGTGGCAGAAATAAAAATAGACTATTGGCTCAATTATGTATGTAGTTATATATACACATTGTGGGTTAAATTTTTATGGTTTCATACCAGAGGTAGAATGGATAATGTTGCTAGACATAAAAACCATTTATATGCTTTCACCCAACAGTTTAAGCTTTTTGGGATTGTTGATTCGTGCCTTGGTATTGGAGCTCCTATGACCTTGTGGTCTAGAGTTCAAGCCTTGTTGTCCCTTTTCTTCTAAATTAAAGTTAAATTTTAGCATAGGGTAGAGCAGGTGCGTTGTTCATGTTTTAAGCCCAATAGGCTCTTGCATTAGGTGGGATTTGAGATTGTTGGTTCATGACCTATATATTCTTGTTAAAATATTGTAAATGAACCTTTTTTTTAAAGGCATATTTGTACATGAATGTTAACTTCACCAAGATATAAAAGGTCTTATCCGAGCTTTAAATCTTTGTTTTTCATTTGATTGAATTATTTTGCTTAAGAATGCCACCTCTATATGATGAATCGACTTAAAGATCAACTACCACATATACCTAGTAAGAATTTAAGATGCATTGCAAATGATGTCATGTCCTCCTTTGTCCCATATATATGTATACTTTGGCAGTTGCATGTTTTACTATGATTTTTTTGTTTTTTACTGAAGTAGTATAACTTATTGTTTCCTTAGCATCTTTAATATCTGTAACTGGAAGTGCAGGCAAAAATTGATCAGCTTAAGTTAATGGGTCCTGTTATTTTGAGTGGAATTATGAAATCCCTCGACAACTATCCAAGTTCAGAAGCAGGTTTGCTAAAGACTTGAAAGTTCTTTTTAATGTTATTTGAATAAAATTAGTTTATTTTACGTTTAATTTTAAGTATTGGCTCAGATGCCAGTGCTCGGGAGGTCAAAACTTATGCATTTCAGGCAATTGGATTAATTGCACAGCGCCTGCCTCACCTCTTCAGGTTCCAATCTCTTTATTTCTC
>PYAF01003600.1:189247-222828 GCA_007407185.1 Glycine tomentella
TTTTTATTTTTTTTTTTTTTTTTTTTTTTCATTTTCTTTTGAACTAAAATGTCCATTAATGTTAATCTTTTTCCATTATAAGTTGCAGCGACTAAAAATTGTCACATTTATGTAACTGAAATTTCAGATTGAGGATATTCTCTTCGCTGCTGGGGAGGCCCTTGCTTTTTTGTGGGGTGGTGTTCCTTTCAATGCTGACATAATTCTGAAAACTAACTATACTTCACTGTCAATGGCTTCAAATTTTTTGATGGGAGATTTGACCTCTTCTGTATCTAAGCAGAGTACTAATGAACAAAGTGAATATAGTGGAGATTATCACGCTTCTGTGACAGATGCAATTACCAAAAAGCTCTTTGATGTTCTTTTGTATAGTAGTAGGAAAGAAGAGAGATGTGCTGGAACTGTTTGGCTAGTATCACTTATAAAGTACTGTGGCAATCATCCTACTATTCAGCGAATGCTTCCAGAAATTCAGGTTTGCATTAAGAAAACAATTTTGGCTTTGTTTAAACTTGTTGAATTTGTTAAAGGTGCTCGTATGAGTCCTTTCTGAATTTTATTATGATGGTGGGAGACTGGGAGTGTGTGTTTATCTGGATTCCAGTTTATAACCTTTGGTGCCCAAGCAGGAGTGCTTGGTCAAGGTTGTTTGCTGGGCTGAGATTCTTCCATGTTAATATTCTAAATTGTTGTTGTAATTGATATGGTGGAGCTTTTCTTGTTGTGAAACCACAAAATTTATCTTGTAACCTGGTTACCTGGGTATTCTTATAATTTATTTTGGGTTAATGGTGTTTTTAGTCTCCGAAAAATGGTCACCTTTGGTTTAATTCCCAACTTTTAAAACCATAAGTTTTTGTCTCTATATTTTTTTAAATACCCACTAAGTTAGTCCCTAAAGCTAACACTTTAGGGAATGAAAACTTATGGTTTTAAAAGTTGGGGACTAAAACCAAAGATGTCCATTTTTCAGGGAACAGAAACACCATTGACCCATTTGTTTTATATGATGTTCTTGACACTGTATCTATTTTGTAGCAGAATCCTGTAACTTGTAATATTTGATTTACAATTATCATGTAAATGCAGGAAGCTTTTTCTCACCTTCTTGCTGAACAAAATGAACTCACGCAAGAGTTGGCTTCTCAGGGCATGAGTATTGTGTATGACATTGGTGATGAATCTATGAAAAAGAATTTGGTGAATGCACTGGTAAATACCTTGACTGGGTCAGGGAAACGGAAAAGAGTCATCAAAGTAAGTCGTTAGTCTAGTCATATTTTATAAAAAAAAAAATTGTTTTTTGTGGGATAAGGCTTGATGGTTTATTATTTTTTGCTCTCTTCCTTTAATTTTGTTGTTTAAAATTACATTCCTGAAGTTTTGTTGTGCAGCTTGTTGAAGACACTGAAGTATTTACAGATGGAGCTCTTGGGGAAAGTGCTAGTGGAGGGAAACTGAACACTTACAAGGAGTTGTGTAACTTGGCAAATGAGATGGGACAACCGGACTTAATTTATAAGTTCATGGATTTAGCAAACTATCAAGCTTCTCTGAATTCAAAGAGGGGTGCTGCTTTTGGCTTCTCTAAAATAGCAAAACAAGCAGGGGTTGTTCTTAAGCCATATTTACGTTCTTTAATTCCAAGGCTTGTACGCTACCAGTATGATCCTGACAAAAATGTGCAGGTAAGTGCCATCACTGCCAGAAAATCATAGTGGTAGAGAATAACAGCTGCCCCCAACCCCAAGTTTCTATAACGGTTTAACGCTTTGTTCCAATAAAAAACAGAAAAGGAATGGATGCACGCAAGTACAATAGCATTTGCTATTGCTTCTCCAGTTCTTTATGGGTTCAGTTGAAAGTCAAAACATTAAAAAATGAAACTTACTTTATTATCTTTTGCTTCACATTTTTATTTATAATCTGGTAAGCCTGGTGTTGAATCTAATTCTTACCAATAGCATCTCCAGTTTAACCCAGAAAAACTCTCTACCCAGTTTTGATCTATGATAGAACATAATAGTACTATATAATTCATGCCGTTGTTTTCGAACATCAAAATTTAGTTTTGCCGCATAAAATTTGTGGTTTGGTTCTCTATTGTGTTCCATGTAAGATTTTTCTTTTTAAACTTTCAAAAAAATAATGTGCAGTTTGTATTTTTTTTATTTTTTTGCCTTTTTCAATAAACAATTCCTCTTTTATTAAAAAGCAATGTTATGCATGATATCCAATGAGTATATGAATTCTTATTTTCAGACACTTATTTCACTTGATTATTGCATTTTTTTTTCTGTTTAGGATGCAATGGTACATATATGGAAGTCACTTGTGGATGATTCAAAGAAAACCATCGATGAAAATTTAGATCTCATCATTGATGATTTACTAGTACAATGTGGATCCAGGCTTTGGCGGTCACGTGAGGCATCATGTCTTGCCCTTACAGACATTATTCAAGGACGAAAGTTTCATGAGGTCATTAACATTTCTTTTGTTTTTCTTGAGTATAATAAGCATACTTAGAGTTGTCAATGATCAATTCTATTATAGAAAAGAAATCCTCAAAATTATTGTAATCAACTAATTACATGTAGCAACAAAAACCCTAGTCACTGTTATGGTGAGGCACTATCTGTAAAAATCTGAGCAAAATTTTAGCATTGTTATTGTTGTGGCTTTGTGATGTTTGTCAAAGGAGAAGAATGGTGCCAGTTCTAGCCTTCTGTTTCTTTCTTCCCATTTTTGTCGAGTTGTTTACGGCTTTATGTCGGTGTCAAAATATGGTTTATAATTTATTTAGGGGGCTTTCAAGTGTTGATTTGAAGAGGGATTAGAGAGCTATTTATATTTGATGAACAATTCTGTTTGGTATATTTTGTTTGATCTAGGAGGATTTTTGTTCTCGTTGTATTCCTTTTCTATGAAATTTCCTTTAAAGGAACCAGTTGGTCAATATTCCTCTTTTTAGTTGCAATCTAATCGTTGCTTATGCTTGAAACATTAAGCAGAGCCAGTTGTGTATCTTATGTGTGCTAATAAAGTCTGATTTGCATAAAATGTATTTACGAGAGAAAGACCATATAATGCTGAAAGGAGAGTTAAAAAGTGAAAAAGAACTGGCAATGTTAATGATATACTAGAACCTGAGCACTGGTTGATTTTGATATATCTGAAGCTGTGGAGCATATCAGCATGTTTCTTTATTCTTGTTTGTGTGTTTTTATTTCGTCTTGCACCACCCACAGGTTGGGAAGCATTTAAAGAGATTATGGTCTGGAACATTTCGTGTAATGGATGACATAAAGGAAACTGTTAGAATTTCTGGTGAAAAATTATGCCGTGCTGTAACTTCCTTGACAACAAGGCTCTGTGATGTCTCTCTAACTGATATGTCAGATGCGCACAAAGCAATGGATATTGTTTTGCCTTTTTTGCTTGCAGAAGGTATACTAAGTAAAGTTGATAGTGTTCGCAAGGCATCTATTGCTGTTGTTATGAAGCTTACAAAGGTTAGGAATGTTTTGCTATGCCGTAGCTTTTCAACTTGTATCATACACTCACTTTCCTTTTGTTTCTCTCTTATCTTTCTGCCTCCGGATTGTAAATATTTGTGTATTCACATCTCAAGAGTTGTTTGTAGTTCAAATCTTATTGAGCTTTGTAGGGATGTATATGTTTTCTTGGCTCTATTGTTTTATTATCTTTCCTTTTGTTTGTTGTTTTTTATTATCATGGGATGTATATGTTTTCTTTGTGCATTATTCCAATGATTTTTCAGGTGTGATTTTTTTGGACGGGAGGTCCATCACTTACTGATGTTTTGTTTTTTGGTACTATATTCTTTGTTTAATCGTTTAAGGAGTACAGCTTATCCTATTCTCTTGTACTTATATTTTTCAAACTTGTTTCCCAAAAATAAAAAAACTAATTAGAATACCAAATGTTTGTAGAATGTATTTCCTGGTAAGCATGATTAGTGCTAACCTGCACATATAATACATTACAAAGTTTAAATAGCATTCACAGTTTTGGATGTGTTTGTTGTCTCTTTTTGTTTTATTATTTAGTTTATCCGTCATGAAATTTCTGGTTTGTCTTTGACTTTGTTTATTTGATTGTGATTGTGTAAGATTAATGATTGATTATTATGGAAGTAAACTATAACAGTGCTGTTATTCTGCTGTTAAATCTGAGTGTGTCTCCTTTTAGCATGCTGGAACTGCAATTCGACCACATATGTCTGATTTAGTGTGCTGCATGCTTGAAAGTTTATCAAGCCTAGAAGATCAATCACTCAATTATGTCGAGGTTTGGTTGAATGATATATTCAATTCTTGCACAAATTCACCATTAATTCTTGTTTATTCATATGTTAACTTTTTATGTTTTTCTTTTTATCAGCTTCATGCGGCAAATGTTGGAATACAGTCAGAAAAGCTTGAAAGTTTGAGAATCTCCATAGCCAAAGGCTCTCCTATGTGGGAGACTCTGGATTCATGCATAAAAGTTGTTGATGCAGAATCATTGAACACATTGATCCCACGGCTTGCTCATTTAGTGCGATCTGGAGTGGGCCTTAATACTAGGTCTGTTATTAACTTATTATCACATTTCATGCATTTTCTTTTGCATTGTCTTCCTGCTTGAACTGTCTTGAGTCATTTTGTTATTGAATTTTCCCTTGAAAATTTAAGGAGCTTATGTTGGTTCAAATAGGGCGAGTTTAGTAGAAAAAGCATGTAGGATTAGTGACGATAAATAGATGGTTGATGTTTGCAGTGTTT
The DNA here is from genome assembly GCA_007407185.1 of Glycine tomentella. Classification (NCBI taxonomy): domain Eukaryota; kingdom Viridiplantae; phylum Streptophyta; class Magnoliopsida; order Fabales; family Fabaceae; genus Glycine; species Glycine tomentella. The sequence continues at coordinate 194,041 of PYAF01003600.1, forward strand.
TCTGTATTAATATATTGTCATCCTTATCACGCTGATGCTCCAGCTTTCTTGTTTTAATAAAAAAAATTACATTCCTTTGCTTTTCCTCTTCCTTCTTTTTGGGAATATTCTTCCCTATAATTAGTTATTCTTTCTGTGCTTGTGCAGGGTTGGTGTTGCTAATTTCATTACCTTGTTGCTTGAAAGTGTTGGTGTTGACATCAAGCCATACGCAAATATGTTGGTGAGATTGTTGTTTCCAGTTGTCAAGGAGGAAAAAAGTACTGCTGCAAAACGTGCCTTTGCAAGTGCCTGTGCTAAAGTCTTAAAGTATATACCAGCCTCTCAAGCACAAAAACTTATTGAAGATACTACAGCTTTGCATGCTGGTGACAAGAATTCTCAAATTGCATGTGCATTTCTCTTGAAGAGCTATTCATCCATGGCAGCAGATGTTGTTGGTGGATATCACGCCGTTATCATTCCAGTTGTTTTCCTTTCAAGGTCATGAACATTCTCATTTTTTCTGATGTGATTTATTATGTGGATATTTTATAAAAATCCGATATTTCGATATTATATCAAGCCAAAATCGTAAATTTAAGCAGAAGCTTTTGCCATTGGCTGCCAGTCACTATCATTTAGAATGATTTGTTTATTGTTTATTAGAGTATTGTACAGAGAGTTGCAGTATTCAACTGCACTCTCAGTTAAATCAGTTAGTTAGGAATTAGTTAGGAGTTAGTTTTATTTTGGGTTAGTTAGTCATAACTATCCAAGCCTATAAATACCGAGTTGTAACTCAAAGTTCAGTGACCAATAATCATTTTCACTTCTTTCTAAAATTTCTCTCTCTCAAAATATCTTCTACTATGATCTGTTAGAACTCTTTTATTGTTCTTGGTGAACATTGGGTGATTCCTTTACATTTAAGTAGATGTGGTCTTCTTGGAGTTCATTATGATGCTTATGTAACAACTTTATTTGTCTGTTATATTGTGGAATTTGCAGGATTGTTTCGTTCTTTTGTTTTTCCTATAATTTCTCTTGTAACAATTCAAAGGATGTACTAGTCTCTTTACTGTTGCATTCTCATCAGTTTCAGAAATTATTTCATGCTCCATTAAATTTAAAAAGAAGAATCTTAAGAATGTATTTTGCAAATATCCAAATCTAGGTCACTTTAGAGGTTCTGAGTACCATTACCATGTTTAGTAATCACATTTTGCTGAAATAACATGTAATCTTGGTGGCTACTGAGAAATTTATGTAATCACATTTTGCTATTTGGGTACTTCTGGTATCTTTCATTAATATATATAATTTTTTGCTGACAAAAAAAAAAAAAAAACATGTTTTTGTCCCATTTAGTCTGGTTATAGTATCCTTTGTTTTAGTAAATTATTAGTATGGAGAACACCAAGTTCTTTCAGTTTCATTGACCAACTCTCTTAAAAGTTTAAAGTTAGGTGGAGGGCTGGGAATAGTTTTATATTTCTCACACATCCCCCTCTTGTGAAAGATCTTTTGCTTAGTTCATGGAAAAAGCACAGGCCAAAGACATCTTGTCTCTAATTATAATTTAATTCGAAGAATGTTCACGTCAGCCTCAAGGACCCACACTTGCTAAAAGCTTAAGCTCTTAGGTGGGGCCAATAATGGATTTTATATTTAATGGTGGAAAATGATGTATATTGTTTTAGGCATTTTATTCTGAATTTTAAAGGTACTTAAGGTAAACTGTGTTTATTGAATGATGTTCATATAACAAACTAAACTTCATATTGAATAATGAAAGTATTTCTAATTTCACATGAACTAAAAAATGTCATGCAGATTTGAAGATGATAAAAATGTCTCCAGCCTATTTGAGGAACTATGGGAAGAATACACAAGTGGGGAACGAATCACTCTCCAGTTGTACTTAGGAGAAATTGTTTTTCTTATATGTGAGGGCATGTCATCATCATCATGGGCAAGTAAAAGAAAAGTTAGTCTTGCCTTCTTTTCTGTATTTTATATTATTTTGATATAGCCTCATAGAAGCTCGGTGATTTCATGATTCGTGTATGAATGTTTGCTTATTTTCTGCTGTTTTGCGTGCAGTCTGCAGAGGCTATATGCAGGCTTAGTGAAGTTTTGGGTGAATCTCTTTCTTCTCACCATGAGGTTTTGCTTCAGTCTCTCATGAAGGAAATTCCTGGTCGGCTATGGGAGGTAGAGTAATGAATTTTGCTTTGGTTGAGAATAGTGCCACTTAAAGTTTTTACATGTGGCAGGAAAAATTATTACGAAAAATCAATCATAGACAAATTGCTCAAGTTTCATGTGCTTGTTTTGTCTTATTACATATGGCAGGGTAAAGACATGCTATTGCTAGCAGTAGGTGCTCTATGTACATCCTGCCATAAAGCAATTTTGGCTCAAGGTTCCTCATCTTCCATTGCCATTCTGAATTTGGTATCATCTGCATGCACCAGAAAGGGGAAAAAGTATCGTGAAGCAGCACTTTCCTCTCTTGAACAGGTTAGTAATTTATAGTGGGTGCTGGTTAGTAATTTTGGGAAAGTTTTCTCCCTTAGGGTAAGTATTCAATTGAAAAGCAACTAGCATTCTTGCTTTTCGAAAACCAACTCCATCTCCATTGAGACAAGTGAAGATATGTACATTATTGTATGTTGTGTATAACTAACATGATAATTCATTGTTAATGTTAATCAGTTATGAAATGAATTGATAATGGCCTATTTTTTGTAGAACTGTCTAGAGAAAAGAATGAGTTAATGTACGAAAGAAATTTGCCTGTACTAGAAATTGGCAAAAGTTATTTAGAATTGAGATATAAGACCCATTCAGGTTTAATTTACCCCTTGTATAGGTAGCTTCGCAAGGTTGAGCCTGCTTGTACTGGTTGTTGAGAACGTCATCAAATATTCAAGCAAAAGATAAATTATAATAAAAAAGGGAGAAAAGTGGCAACTTAATCTATAACAAGTTATGGACCAAAAGTATTAGGAACTATCTAATTCTATAAGAATACAGAACAGTGACGTCCCAAATAAGTATTGGACTCTATAATGAGTTTATTTTTTGTATGTTTCCAGGTTATAAAAGCCTTGGGGAATCCAGAGTTCTTTAATATGGTTTTTCCCTTGTTGTTTGATCTATGCAATTCAGAGCCCCTAAAGTCCGGGAAAGCACCTTTGGCCAGTGATGCTGCTGGAACAGGTTATGACAAATTCTGGATCTTCATTTATATCTTGCAACAGTGTTTGTTTCTCATATGAGACTGTATGGCCTCCAATGAAACATTTAATGCAGTTTTTGAGGTGAAGTTTCTCATGCTAAGGGCCCGTTTGGGGTGGGTTTTTTTGGTTTTTGGTTTTCAAATGCAATTTCCAAAACAAAACATGTTTGACAAAAATGGAACTGAGATGATTTTTTAACTCAATTTCAAACTTTCTCATTCATTTTCAAAACCAAGAAAAACGGACTTATGAATTTGGTCTTTAGTTTTAAATATGTACATTCTCCTTGACCCTTCCCCTACCACCACCCCCACCATAGCTGCCATCACTACTGGCACCGGCACTGCCACCACAACAACCTCCATGACCACGGGCACCACCATCGCCAACCATCACTACCGACATTGCCACCGCCGTTGTTGTTAGTGTCGTAGTCACCGTCACCACCACACAAATACACCCTTAAGCTAATTTTAATAGGATCAGAAACTTTCAAAATGAGTTTATTTTGAAACTAAAAATTAGAATAAAAAAACTAAAACTGATTTTTTTTTTTTTTAAAAAAATTTTGAAACTTACAAGTTACAACTAAAAATCACCCCAAAACGGGGCCTAAGTTTGTTTAGTTTGGTGCTGATTAAACAAATAGTTAAAGTGTTGTTTCTTGTATGATATCGTTAAAATGTCCCACATTGGTTAGGAATATGCTAGAAGCCGGAATTGAGCAATCCTCTCCCCTTAAGCTAACTTTTGGGATTGAATTAAACCTATTCCATTTCTAATAGATACTGTATATAGTAGTGTTGGAGAATAAGTTCCATCAATGAAAATAGGACACAAAGTGAAGCATTTTTTATTGTTTTTTATTTTCATTTTTTGCTTTCACTTTTTCCTATACAAATTTTTGAAAATAGAAAACGTTTTCTCAAACCAAACATGACCTTAGTATCTAGGGACTTGATGAAATGGATGATTCTCCTTGTTTGTGTTACTGTTCAATGGCTATTTCAAATGGCCAGCCACTTGAATAATTTGTTCTTTCCTTGTTACATTGATTCCTGTCGGAGCTGCCAGTGCTACTGACTACAAGCATTTTCAATGGCTATTTCAAATGGCCAGCCACTTAAATAATTTGTTCTTTCCTTGTTACATCGATTCCTGTTGGAGCTGCTCAGTGCTACTGACTACAAGCATTTTGACATACACATTTTTTTTTTTTTTTTTGCAGAGTTGAACAGTGTTGAAGAGATTTCTGTTCCACATAACAAAATAGTTGACTGTTTAACCTCTTGTATCCATGTGGCACATATAAATGATATTCTTGAAAAGCAAAAGGGCTTAGCGCACATGTATACAGCATTCTTGTTACCTGAACATAAATGGACTGGTATTCTTTATGGCTCATTTTTCATTTTTCGAAGTCCCTTCCATTTTTTTCTATTAATCTTAATTAAGAAAGCTTTCTTTGTGCAGTCAAAACTACAGCTTTTGTATCCATCAGAGAACTTTGCTCAAGGCTTCACAATGTTGTGAAGGACTCCCAGGGAAGTAACGAACTTGCTGGAGCAACTTCCTTTGTTCAGGAGGTAATGGAGGCTTACTTTCAGTTGGACTTCTAATAACTTCAATTCTTGAATGATCTAAAATCAACTTTATTTTTCTTCAGATATTTCATTCTCTGGCACCAAAAATACTACATTGCATAAGCACAATAAAAATTGCCCAGGTACGTCACTGTCTTGTTTTTTTTTTTTTTTTTTTTTTTTTTTAATTAACAAATGTTAGTTGTTAGTTTTTGTTACAATGTTAGTGGGAGGGATTTGAATCCACAATCTCTTCTTTTTCCCTTTTCCTTTCAACCACCAAACCAACCCTATAACTCCACGTCACTGTCTTGTTGGGTTGAACATTATTCATCAGTTAGATTCCCCTGCCTTATAGAAGTCAAAAACCCTGAAAAGGTAATCAGCATTTGTTTGGTATTAATTTTTAAGTTTGTAAAATCTTGTATCTGAACGCTAGGCACATTAGTTGACTTCAATAGACAACACAATTGATTATAATGCCATGAGTCAGAAGCGCAATTTAAACTGGGAATCATGCATATTTTCATTGCATTCCTTTAAATATTTGTTAAACGTTAATTATGAAATGTTTACTGAAACATGTTCCAAAAATTTGTTGTGTGTTTGTATATGTACTAATATATTTGCCATCAGTTTGTATGCAAACGAGTGTCTTTCTTTTTCTCATGTAGAACTTATAAGGTTGGACTGGTCCAGCAGGTGAATAAAAGCCCAGTAATCTATTTTAGTTTCACCCAATCTTTAATATTAAATGCAACAAATACTAAGTGTTAAAAAATTACTACACACATTACATTTGGCTGCCATATCTAGCAAAAGTGGACTTGGGAATAAAACTGAAGTAAAATAATTTTTTTGGGAATACTTTGAATTTCAAAATATAACGAACAAAACTGACAGAATTGCCAAAATTTAGGGACTAGACTTGTAAACTTTTTCTTTGCGTGTTCATCTTTAACAAGTGGTGATTCTTTCAGTAATCTAATTGGTTGCTGATAATTTTATTTCATATTCTGCATTTCTTGTGCCCAAAATCAGGTTCATGTTTCAGCTTCAGAATGTCTACTGGAAGTCATGAACCTTGCCATGGACGTCCCTTCAGTTGGCACCATCAATGAAGGATTCAAGGACGAGCTGCTTCATCAGTACGAGATAGAGAAGAACGAAGGAGCAAAGTCAATATTAAAAAAGTGTGTCAACATTCTTCAAGACTGGAAATAGTAAATTGTACGAGCTATAGCTGTAACCCTCATTTATGAAATTTTGGGTGGATGAAACATTTACTATGTATAGCTCGTGCTTGGTGTAGTAGGTCCACATATAGTGATGACAAAAAAAAACTAGTACCCTTAGGTGAAATCCGTTACGGATTGAATTTTTAACACGATGAGGGTGGATAGCAAGGTATCTATATTGTATGAATATTCATAATTTGAAATTACTTAACTGTCTTTCATTATATTTTAAAATTATCTAGTTCTTTTTTTTTTTTTTTTACCTGACTCGTGTAAACAGGTAATATGGGCAATTGTAATGATATACTTAGATGGCAGATGCTCAACTTTATGTTGTTTTCAAGGAGATATGCATTTTTTAAAGAAAATTATTACTTATCCAAATTATTGATTATTATGACAATATTTTTTCTATTAAAATATTCTTATTGAAAGAGTTGAAATATAGTTGTGAATTAAGTATTTAGAGAACGTATTAATAAGGTAATTAGTTGGTGACCCAAAAAATAAGGTTATATATTTTATTGTAATATGGTGTGTATACTTTGGAATAAGAGAAGAGAAAAACATTAAGAATATTATATAAAAAAAAAATATTAAGAATATTTAAATAAGAAAGTGAAGAGAAAGAAAATTCCACTTTTCAAATTATATATTTTGATTTATAATATGAAAATCAATTTAGATAAATTTACTTATTATAAATTCTAATTATAATATAATTTGTATTATTAATTTTAATTACATAAAATTGAGTATTTGTTTTATGGAATTTTCTTATATTTATAGGAATGTTATTTTTAGGAATATAAGATGAGAATATTATTTTTGGTTATTTTAAAAATTATGTTTATTATATTTTAATATTCATGAGAATAATTTTTAAATTTTAAAATAATTTAAATAAAAATTAGTAATTTTTATGACAAAATTAAAAGTAATTTAAATAAAAAAGAAAGTCACTTGTGTATTAGACAAATATCAGTTTCCCATCTTCTAGTACGAATATAAATATTAGAAAAATGGTAAAAGGGAAATTATAGCTTTCGCAGACAATAATAATACCTAAAAATACTTTTTAAAAACTTGTGACATAGAAATATAAATTCTCGTTTTCATTTTCATAATTTGAGGATAAAATTATACATTTAATTTAGTAAAATTCATTCAGACTGTAATATACCAATAATTAGATTAAGTAAAAAATACAAAAAATAAAGTTAGATTAAGTAATTTATTAAAGATATTCTTTTTTACCCCGTCAAATCAAATTATAATATATACACACTTAAAAGAAAAAGTGAATTTATTAAAAACTAAAAACAATAATTACAGTGATTGCGTTTCTCCGTTCTCAGAAGGTTTTGGTCAGTGAAGTCTTCTTCAACAACAACAACAACAACAACAACAACAAGGGGTTGCAGTGAACATGGATGAAGCTGAATTTCAACGCCTTCTCCAACTCTTCCCCGTTGTTCGTTCTCGCGATTACACTGTACTTCTCTCTTTCTCCTCTCTCTGTGTTTAGGGTTTACAACACTGTGCCTTTTCCTTTATTTTGGATCTCTATTACTCTGCATCTGGCTTCTCTGCCAGTTAAAGTTTCGATTTTTCAGACATCCATGTTGTGATTTTCGTAATTCACATATTGCTTCTCTCTGATACAATTGTACCCTTTTGCTTTTATGTTGGTTTAAGGTGGTAGTGTTAGAGTAATGTATTGTAGTGTCTCAATTCATGTGGAAATTTTAGGTGGGTGCAACAGACTGGGTTAGGGTACCATAAATATATGAGTAGGGTTTAGTATGAGATATTAATTAACAAGGTCCTGGCATGAATTGGGTGGATTTTATAAGTAAGGATGTGGTTTCAGTTCCTGTTGTGAAATTGGGTAATTCACCTAGGAATTGAAGTTAGAGGCTTTGGTAGGAGGTTTGAGCAGTAAAGATAAGATTCTATGGAGTGTTTGCAGATCTATGGTGTATTTGATTGAAATGGATTGATTTTGTGTTTGAGGACATTCGTCTCTATGAAGTTGTCATGGGACAAGGTTGTATTCAATTTATGGATTCTACCTGCGTCCCTTCTCATGGTTTTTTTAAAGGAAATTTCTCTTGTAAACGTCTGGATTGGAAAGCTCTCCTGTTTTCCACTTTCAAGTTTCATCTTTAGTTGTATTTTTCTTATTATTATATAGTCTTTTGACTCTTTTCAATATTATTTTTGGGAAGATAGCTTATCCTCCTTCCTTTGTGTGTTCTTTCTCTTTTCAATTTGAACATACTGAAATCCAAAGCCATCTCTGCTTGCTATGGTTTGATGGATCAGTACGATAAATTAACTTTTTTTGTTCTATGCGTGGGTTGATGATTGGAAAATGCTAGAACGATGTTTAGGGACTTGCTACTTGACCTATTTTAGAATTTACCTATTTTAGAATTTAGAGGCAAAATCTTGAGCTTTCTTTTCTGTATCTGGGCTTCCTTTGTGCCCAGTTTGGATTATGGAGAATTCCTTACAGTTGCTAGGATTTTGCCCAGGAAGTTGTCAGAACCAATTATTATCTCATGTTGTTTTGATTTTTATTTGATTCAAAGAAGATTGGAATAATTTCCCATGTTTAGTCTATTTACATTTGTAGTATGCACAACATTGGCATTTTATATGAATCAATTGGTTTTCTCTACCTTAAATGCTTTTACCCATTTGGAGGACTGGCGTGTATATTATTTTCTGAACTTGAGATACTGATGCCCACAGCATACTCTGAAACTATACATGATGCAAAATCCAAGATTTTTATTTCTTAGCTTAAATAATTTACAAAATTCTATATTTGTGAATGCATTGAAGTACCGAATTGGCAACTGTTAAATTTCAGGCAGAAGCAGCATCATCCAAACAAATTGCATCTGGGTCAGCACAGAATGAGGTGGTAATGCTGAACTTGAATCTGTTGTATGCATTGATGTCTGCATATATATTTATTGTTAGCTAACAAATTTGTCTCTGCAGGTAAAGGAATGGCAAGATGCATGGGATGAAAGGGATAAGGATTTTGAGAAGCAAGGAATTAATCAACAAGGTACTGGGGTACCACTATCTTTGGGACTTTTTTTTATCTTCAGTTTTCGAGAAAGCACATCAAAGTTCATGAGTTATATGGCAGTCTGATTAATTATTTTTGTTATAACTCATAAGAAACAGAATTATGCTTTTGAAATTAATGCTATGCTTGTGTGAATTCTTCAAATCTACAGATTCATTTTGGAGCAAGCTAAAGTCGGAGGCTGCTAGGAAGGTATTCTGAAATTTACCTGTTATTAAATGCATACTAATTTTGTTTTAGAATTAGCATTGTTGCACGTTATTGGAAATTTGGTTACACCCTTGTTTAAGTCCTTCAAAAGTTTGAATATAGTAGGCCTTTTAATCTCAAATGGTGAAATTTTAATTGAAAACTAATGGCAATGGCTAGATGGTTTGACTTAATCTTCCATAACAAGATTTTGACTTTGACGTATGGAGGGATACCTTGGTTTCCATTTATGCATCAGTTGCTTATTATTTTCTTTGTTGATTAAACCCAAATTCTCTATTTTCCCATATTATTGAAAATTATTTTTTTATTTCTAGTCGCATATGGTATGTCAATAAATCAGTTGTTTTGCATCATTGCTTCCTTCCCTTGGCAACAATGACCTTTTACTTGATTTCCATGCCCAGTTGAAATTTTCATTTAATGGACCTTTATTTTGCCGAGTTTTTTTTGGGTACTTTATTATGATTATTTTTTAAAGATGAGGAGAGAAGCATTCTCTAATCTAATGTAATGGAAAATGTTTTTTTTTTTTTTTTTTTTTTTTTTTTTTTTTTTTTTTTTTTTTTTTTTTTTTTTTTTTTTTTTTTTTTTTTTTTTTTTTTTTTTTTTTTTTTTTTTTTTTTTTTTTTTTTTTTTTTTTTTTTTTTTTTTTTTTTTTTTTTTTTTTTTTTTTTTTTTTTTTTTTTTTTTTTTTTTTTTTTTTTTTTTTTTTTTTTTTTTTTTTTTTTTTTTTTTTTTTTTTTTTTTTTTTTTTTTTTTTTTTTTTTTTTTTTTTTTTTTTTTTTTTTTTTTTTTTTTTTTTTTTTTTTGTTATAAGGGAGAAATATTCTTATTAATATTTCTGTGCTAGAATAGGTTTTTCCTCTCTATTGCATTTTCTTTTCGTAAACCTGTTTGTGAGAGCTATATTTACATCTTAAACTATTACAAGCTCTTCAGACAGTAGTGACAAAAGAGATAAGTTTATGTCTTTAGTATTTCTGCTGTATAAGCGTATAACTTTGATGGGGATGTTATTGAGGATCCATGACATTTACCTGTGATTATTAAACAAGTATTTAAGTATCCTTTGAATGAGACACAGCTCATTGGTTCTAATCTTCCAACAGGTGGGTCCAGAAGAAGCGGAGAGATTTTGCAAGGCGTTCCAACAAATCCATAAGAAACTAGTATGTGCAAAATAATTGTGATTTAAGTCATTGTTCCAACAAATATATTATGAAAGATATATTTTATACAACTTGGTGTCTTCTTGGAAAGCATTTTTTGTGAAATTGTCTAAAAAAGTTATGCCTCCAGAAAAGTATTATTTTCTATGAAAATGGAATTTTCTATATTTTTAGGCGAGTCTTTCCTGAAGGATTGTCTTTCATTGATTAGGAAAATAATTTTGTGAACTGCACTACTGCAGAGACTTAAGAACATTATACATGTTTTGCAACAAAATATAGAAAAATAAGAAAATTAACATGTTTCTAATGAAATACTACATATAATTAGAAGCTGAGTTTCCTTGTTAGTATTGCATTTGTCGAAATTTTATTTTCTTGTTTTATTTTATGTTTTTCATTATATTTTAGGTCAATGAAGAGTTGAGTTTAGATGCTGCTCGAAGCTTCTTAAAATCATCCTAGAGTTCTAAAGAATCACGCATGCTTTCGGCATTTCTTATGATTAAACAATCAGCCATAAATTCTTTGTACTGTATCAAAGTATTTTATAATTTAATATCTGCGACATTTTGATTTGTACTTATTTATTTTTATTGTATTATTAAGAACCAGTATTCTTCCCCGATTAACCCCACCCCTTTTTTTCTTCATTTCAATTGTTTGAACTTCATTGTTTTTATTTGCCTATAAGCTGGAGTTTGCATCATAAAGCGGTGATTGTGATCGTATCAAATAAAGTCTGTTACAGTTATAATAATAATAATAATAATAATAATAATAATAATAATAATAATAATAATAATCACTTTTTAAAGTTTTTTTTGTTTATTTTTTTAAACAGTCAAAAGGTGAAAAGAATATAAAATCTGATTAAAATAGAAGTTATTTTGAAAAGTTTTTCATTGTTTTTTTATAAAATTATTTTTATGATTGTGAATAAATATAAATTAGCCTTTTTTAAAATAAAAAATCTAAATATTTACTAGATTATTTTACCTTGGTATCATTTTTTAACCGGTAAATAGACTAGTTATATCATGCAAGTAATGATGAATACGCATTATTAAATAATAACCATACTGATTTGGGAAACTAGTTAAACTCTTAGCGACCATTTGTTGTATTAATATATTCATACTTTTACGAGAGAGTTGATTGATTATTTTAATATATCTATTATCTACGATGCCTGTGTTGTGTTTATACCCGAGGAAGGTAATATTTCAACTGAAAACTCAAGATAGTTGAGGCATTCAGTGGCCTAGTAGGACAGGTATTAGGTGATTGATCAGAATACAAGAATAAATTTGATTAGACATTTAAAATGGATTGCTAATATTAAATTTAATTATAATGATTTTAACCATTTATGTATAATTATAAGATTAACACTTTTCATTTCCTAACATTTCACTAATATGCCACTATGTCATGCTAGTTGTATATCTTCTTTTGCGTTTATTGGTAAGTCACTATTAAGTTCGGTTGTCTTGGTTAAATCATGCTAGCAGTTGATAGGTAAGTATCACCAAGAAACACGACATTTCCGTCTACACCTGGTTATCCAGAAAAAAAATGCCCGGTTTCTATGTTTTAGTTTATTTTATCTTTTGAATAAGTTCTCTGTTTTATTTTCAGATGATATTGTTTTATAATAATTACTAAATAATGTTATTCTGATTAAAATAAATATTACCAAAAGTTATGAATCGCCATGCATGCTGCTACGTAAAACACAAATTTGGCAGCCTTTCAAGTCTCATTTATGATTTATCCAATAATGTATGGGATTTTAGTTCTGTAATAAAGGTTTAATGTTACTTTTTGATCAATTATGTTTTGGAGTTGTTTTGTTTTAATACATTAAATTTTAAAAGTTTTATTTTAGTCTTTTATATTTTTGAAATGTATAATTTTGATAATTTTTTTCAATTTTTTGTTAAAAATATTAGTGTTATGTTAATTTTTAAATGGTTTAATATCATTTTGGGTCTATTATGGTATATTATGTTTTAAAAGCTTCATTTTAATCTTTTATGTTTTCAAAATGTATCGCTTTGGTCTTTTTTTCAATTTTTTGTTAGAAACTTAGTAAGTCGTGTTTTAAATTTGATAATAGTTAAGTTAATATAGTGACAACTAAAAATTATCTTTTTTTATTTAAAAAATTAAAAATTAATAAATAAAGAAAAAATAGAGATGAAACTACGAAAATCAACAACATTCAATCTCATATTATTATTAATATTATTCTCTTCATTCAATTTAATCATTTAATAATAATAATAATATTTTCATTCACCAATTATTCTCAATCACAATAGATAAGACCTCATTTTCCTTACATGGTTGGAATATTAAGTGGTTCCAATGAGATTATATATTGATGTTGTTAAATAGTGTTGCATTTTTTACCTTTTCAGATCAAAAAGAGGTTAGAGAGGAGATGATTATTTTTTAGTTGTTTATTTTTAAAAATAAAATAATGATAGTAGCCATTTCGATTCGATACATTAAATTTTAAAAGTTTCATTTTAATTCTTTATGTTTTTGAAATATATCATTTTAGTCTTTTTAAAATTTAAATGTTAATAGAATTCTAACATTTCTAACAGAATATTAAAAAATATCAAAATCATACATTTCAAAAATATAAAGAACTGCAATGAAAATTTTAAAACTTAATATATTAAAATAAAACAATTGTAAAATATAAGGGGTTAAAATTGACGTTAAGCCTAATATTTATAAAGTAGCATGCATGATGCATCTTTCAAAGACTATTGCTCCTTGCAACAATGTTCACACGTACCACGCATCTTTCAATGTATCTTTCACAGCCTCTATGATAGTTCAATTCATAAAGTAATTAAATACCACGACGACTAAAATTGAATTTGATTTAAAGTGAGATATTTGTTGTAAGTTGCATTTGGCATAAATGAGTGTTGAGCTTGAGCTTTGCTCTGGTCTGAAGCTTCATCTTTATTAATGGTTTAGTTGGTGGTTGAGCACCTGTCTTGGTCGCACCGACCTTACGCCCTCCCTCTCTTTTTGTTTTTTGCGTACAAATACAAAATCTGAAAAGCATTAAACATTTCCAAATTATGTAAAGGACACTCATCATACTAAAACAAATAATTTTTCATTTGTCAGATATTACTTCTTTCGTTCTATATTATATGATGTTTTAATAAAAAATTGTTTCAAAATACATATCGTTTTACAAAACTAATATATCATTGAATGTTTTTTTAACACTATTGTGAAAGTCTTAGGATCGAGCAACCAACGGATTGCATTGCATGATTGGGTTGTTCTCCAATGCGTCTGCCTCACTTTTACGTGTGTAGATCCCTGAATTATTGGCCACTTCACACGTATTTTTTGAAACCACACAGTTGCTATTGTCATAACTATAGACATTGCGTATTCATTCAAGATACTTCAAATAATATTTAGTTGAACTTCCGATCATACTAAGACAAGGTGATGATATAAAGTTGTTGGAAAATAGTACTAAGTTATTTAAGATTATTGAATTTTCTAGTACCTATCTGAATTATAAGTTCATGGTGCTAGCTAGGGTGGACCACTTTTGTAAGTGGTCTATTATGTATCGTAATTTATAATCATTAGATTTAGTTAAAGTGTAAAATATTATCATAGATTTTCTCTATCGAATCATCTTTTTCTTCCCTTCCTACATCACCTCCTTTTTTCATGGCTATCATTGTCATCATGTTCCATCATGGTCGAATCCTCTTATATCATCGATCAATAACTTCCTTCAAAGATATAAATTGTGGTGCATGATGGACCATTTATAAAAGTGATCTATCCTAGACATCATCTTATAAGTTAGTATAAATTATAACTAGAGTGATTTTCAACTAATGAATTAACAGTTTACATTAACTCCATGTTTAAATTAAATTGATATAAATTAGAGTTTGATATGTATGTACTAATAGTATAAAACAGTTTTACACTGTTATCTAATTACATATTCCCATTTGAATTACTTTAAAATAATTATTTTAAAAGTTAACAAATTTATCATACATTGTGAGTTATGATTCAATGACCGTGTACAATTTTGGTTTCCTTATTCTGTTCAATATGCAATATTGGTTTCTTCATCTTAAAATTGAGATATTTGGTTCTCCTATTTTAGAAAATTCATAATTTTAGTCAAATCTTCAACTTTGTCTACGTTAATTTCTTTTATTTTGGTCTAATTGAATTCTAGACCTAATATATATTCATCTAAGATACCATCAAAAAATAATTTAATTAATCGCATTGTAAGAAATAAAAGTAGACAAAATTAAAAATTAAACCAAAATTATAAATTTTCTAAAATATGGAACCAAAATTACAAATTTTAAAAAATTATGAAAACTAAATATTTTAATTTTAAAATAGACAAATCAAAATTACTAATTGTGTAAAATAGTTAGACTAAAATTATATTTAAATCTACAATTTTTCACACCCTCAAAGCATAATTTTTTCTCTATAAATTACTCTTTATTTTCAAGTTCAACGTAACTCTTTGTTGTATTAACACCTATGTTTATTTTGAAGTGTCACTCACCTAACTAGTCACCTAACTACCAACTGAAAACCAGTTCCTCTTTCTGTCTTTATTGAATTCAAATAATCAAACAAAAAGTCAATGACCTTTTCCTTCCCTTTGTTCCTACTCTTCTTCTTCATCTACCCCCTCCACTTCCAACCCCTTCCTAGTTAATTCCTCTTTCCATTCTCTCCAATTTCTAGGGTTTCCTCAACTCTTTTCCTTTTTCCAGGTCTGTCTGCTTCTTCCAATTCTCTATTTTCTTTCCTCTTAAAGGAACTTGCCCACCAAAGTCTCAAATTCAAATAGGAAAAAAAATAGAATTTTCTTTTTCTGCACTCTTCATTGAGTATGATTGTTTTCCATTGAGTGCATTTTTGCTTTAAGTTTATTTATTTATTTATTTTTATGGAGCTTGGTTTCAAGTTTCTACAGTGAGTTCCCTCTTTGTTTTTCTAGTCAATTGTGTTCAGCAGCAATTTGAAATCCCAAAGGCACAATTTATCTTTAGGATCTTAAAAGGGCTACATTTTCTCATTTGATACTCAGCTTCCAGATAAAAAAGGCTTTGATTTGATGTTGAGATGAGATACTCAGAACAGAACGAGCAATTTTTCTATGACCTTATGGCTGATGAATTATATGTGATTGATCACTTTTTTGATTGGCTATCCTCGTTTGAGTTGGTGGAAAATGGGGGAATGAAAATCACTCCACACGTGCTTTAATCAACACAAATGCGGAAAGGTTTTAAGTGGAATGCAACTCCTTTACATTCCAACCACAAATCCTGGCCCTATTATAGCACGAAAGCAAGTTGAAAATTATTTTTTGCCCCCTACAAATAAACAAGGAGTTCAGGATTGAAAATTCAAACATTTCTAACTCCATTTCACTTCCCTCCTCATTTTCCATTTGCTCAGACAATGTGAGCAAACATTGTCTGTGTATGTTTGGATTCACGTTGGATGACTAGAATCACGTTGAAATAGTAGCTAACATGATTTTAAGTGTCCACTTTTTCATACAAGCATTGTCTATGCATGTTTGAATTAACAATGGACTATCTAGAATTACGTTGAAATTCCAGCTAACATGATTTTAAGTAAATGATCTCGTGTTTGATTTCTTGTTGAGATTGGATCTAGAATTAATTTTGAGTTGAAACAATTTTACACAGCTTTTAAGTTGAATCCAGAATTTATATTGAATTTTACTACTAGTATACTTTTATTTAAAAACATCTAAACATAAATCAAATCACTTCAAAATCAAATATGTAAACGTTCACCCAAACTCACTGAAATCAATTGCAACTAATTATGATTCTACTTTCACTGTTTTTTATATGACATGGCATCATCTGTGGAAAATGAAATTTATTAAAGGCAACTAATTTATCTTGCAATTTTAACACAAGAGTATAACTTCCCATTGAATATCATTATGTGAAGATAAATAGAAGCATGATGTGCAGATGAAAATAGGCCTCTTATTTGATGCACAGTACTTACTCTCTCACATCTTTTGCTAGCTCCTTTTAACCCAACCAATTCGCCATGTCAAGTTTGGAGGAACCACTTGGTCTTGACAAGTTACCAAGCATGAATACCATTGATAGGATTCAGAGGTTCTCGTCTGGTTCTTGCCGTCCTAGAGTAGATAACTTGGGCATGGGAAACTGCTGGATTGAAGGACGAAGTTGCAGCACATCTAACAGCTGCAAGTGAGTCAAGTATTGCAACTTAAGTTAGAGACTTGATACATTTTATTGATCTATCATTCAACCTCCTTTTTCCCTCTTTTATGTTCTAAGCACTGTTGTTGTATAGTTTTTAATCTGTTACCTTCCTACTATGTCCGTAATATCTTTCTATCTCTGTGCAGTGAAGATGATGAAGAGTATACAGCAGAAACATTCCCATGGAAAAGACAAACAAGAGACTTATCCCGAGACGACTCCTTCAGTCAAAAGTCTCTGACCAAATGGAGGAAGTCAATGAAATTTGGAATGATTGATGATTCATTCTCTGATTGCCAAAGCAGTCCAAAATGCCATACCAAAGATTTGCAAGGTTTGGCTTATAAGGTAATTCAGTGGCTGCATAATCTTCAATACTCTTTGTTCAAGTTTTTTCAGCTACTAACTTAGGTATCTACACCTTGCCTCCTCGTGTTTCCCATTAAGTAATATATTTTAAACTTTCTATTGTCTGTTTATTTTATCACATTTCTTTGTCTAGTAATTAGCATGTTTTCAATTTTTAATTGGACAATGGCTATGATGTAGTTTCTGAATTGTATACCAAAGTTTGTAAAGATAGTAGAAGTTGGTCCAAGGGATGGATTACAAAATGAGAAGAACATTGTGCCTACATCTATGAAGATTGAATTGATTCATAGACTAGCTTCCACCGGGTTATCTGTTATTGAGGCTACAAGCTTTGTATCTCCCAAATGGGTTCCACAGGTATTAGAATGGCTTTACCTTATTTGTTGTAACTTGACATTGATGATTTTTAAGAGTGATGGGTAGAGTAAAATTTCTCCAAGTTGCTTGTATCTGACATTAGTTCTCAATCTCATGGATCAACTGGTGTTTACTATGGATGCTTTTGAATGGCTACTATCATTGGATAAAATCCAATCCATTTATAGAATTCTGAATATCTATAGAATTCTGAATGACTTCAGCAGTTGTTATCCTTATGCATTCCATCTGATTTTAAATAATAATGTTTCTTTGTCTTATAGTTGGCTGATGCAAAGGATGTAATGCAAGCAGTACATGACTTGAGAGGCATCAGATTACCAGTTCTGACCCCTAATTTAAAGGTAGAATAATCTAGATAACCATACATAGGCAGTCATACATTCAGATCTCTGACCTGTTACATTCATAGGGTTTTGAAGCTGCAATGGCTGCTGGTGCCAGAGAAGTTGCTATTTTTGCATCAGCTTCTGAATCGTTTTCAAAATCAAACATTAACTGTAGCATCGAAGAGAGCCTTATTCGTTTCCGAGCTGTTTCTCGTGCTGCTAAACAACTCTCAATTCCTGTTCGAGGGTACGCCTTTTATTTTCTTTTTAATTATTTTAAGATTACATCAAATAACTGTCTGCTTCAATATCTGTATTGGGAAAGCAATAACCTTTCACAAAGTGGCCAGGTCAAGGTCTAGTAGTTGGATGCATGAAAGTCCCATTGGTTGATGTTGTTAATTTTACTGACACACTCTTCTGTTTCTATTCCATAGGTATGTATCATGTGTTGCTGGATGCCCAGTGGAAGGACCAATCCCTCCCTCAAAAGTGGCATATGTTGCTAAAGAATTATATGATATGGGTTGCTTTGAAATCTCCCTTGGTGACACAATTGGAGTTGGCACACCAGGTAACAAATTTGATGAATTTTGAACTTCTAAAGTTTAAGTGATCCATGTGGATTTGTTTCATTTTGTTGATAGACATGATTCTCTATTCTTGTAGACCTTTTGACGTATGAACTTGATAAGGTGAAAATGTCAATTCTTGGCAGAACTTGGGGAGAATGTAAAACTAAGTGCTTTGCATTTTACTGAGTATTTGTCATTGGTTTCTGGCAAATGATCCTTGTACTTAGATTGTGTCCCATTCATTTTGTGGTGTTCAGGAACTGTAGTTCCTATGCTTTTGGCTGTGATGGCTGTAGTTCCAATAGATAAGATAGCTGTCCACTTTCATGACACATATGGGCAATCCCTTCCAAATATACTTGTGTCCCTCCAAGTAAGTCATCAACTGAATAGCTTGGACTTTTGACATGCTTGTCTTTTAGTGTGTAAAAAATTATTTCATTTTTTTGTGTGTTATGTTTTGGCACTCAACAATCATTAAGGGATGTTAATTTGTATTTGAACAGATGGGGATTAGCACAGTGGATTCCTCTGTTGCTGGTCTTGGTGGGTGTCCATATGCTAAGGGAGCTTCAGGAAATGTTGCAACTGAAGATGTTGTTTACATGTTGAACGGCCTTGGTGTCAAAACCAATGTTGATCTTGAAAAACTCATGTTGGCTGGGGATTTCATCAGCAACCATTTGGGGAGGCCATCCACTTCAAAGACTGCCATTGCCTTGAACCGTGTCACAAGTAATGCATCCAAGATATCATATTAACTATTAAGTGTACCATAAAAATTTATATCAATATGGCAATATGCTTCAAGTGGTGACATATGATCACTCTACATATTATGTTCCTTGTTCTGCATGCTAGTAGCAGAGGAATGACATGTTCACTCACATGGTTGAGTTTTGGTTTTGGGAAGGAAGAAATATAGTGAGTGCAAGTTGCTTGTTTGAAGCTTAGCTTATCATTGTACAACAATTTTTTTTTCTTGCCGGGGAATCAAGAATTGTGAATCGTAAAGATGGATAAAATTTATTTGGTTAGTCATAAATATTTTTGGGAATATATCTAAGTTTCATGGAAATAAAAAAGTAACTTGATATTTTTACCCCGTGTGGTTATTTACCACATTAAATGATTTAATAAGAGTAATGTAATATTTTTATTGCAATAAAAAAAATTCAAAAAGTTAGATTTTCAGCTCCTCATGAGAATAATTTTGTGGAAAACCAAAAACTTAGTTACAAAAATTCCCGAAAAACATTGTTTCTTGGAATGCTATTTTTAAAATAGATATGGAAAACAAAGATTCTTAATTTAAGATTTTCAAAAAAACTAAATTTATCTCTACCAAATATTGTGTTTTTCTTCCTATACTTTTCCTTTACTAATTTTAGTCATTTTTGTCACAACAATGTTTTTTATGATGTAACATATAAAAATAATTCAATAATTTGCACATCGTTAACGAGTTTAACAAAATAATTATATGTAACTTTTTAGTAAATTATATTTTTAATTCTTTATCAACTAGTTTGACATCATCAACATATATCTATATAGATAAAAGATTAAAAATATAATTTATCAAAAAAATTACATATAATTATCCGTTAAACTTTTTGATTACGTAACAAATTACTAAGTTGTTAATGTGGATGTTGCATCATTAAAAATCAGTTTTGTGTGATAATAGAGACTAAAAATGTTTAATAGAAAAAATTATAGGAATCAAAATTAATTGCTAAAAAAATTGGTTAGAGATTATTATTATTGTTATTGACTAATTGTAGTTGAAAATCACAAACTATTGAACTCAAACAACAATACAAAATTCGAGATAATGTGATAATAACATTCTCTTTTAGAACTGATCCATGTGATATATAAGTCTCGTAAGATATGATAGGTCATTTTCCGTGTAAACTAAGATAACTAAACTAAAAAGATAGAATTCAAAGAGCCATTGAATTCAAGTTGAGAGACGTGTTGAAAAACTAGGTTAACCATAAAAGAGTTTTTCATATGATGTTTAATTAAAATTGGATATATAATAATAGTCTAGATATTAATTTCTGGAATAAAAATATGAACTAACTTGTGTTTTTGGATAGTAGGCCAAGTCAAAAAATGGTCACTCAGATAAGATAAGATAAATAACACTTGACCCAATCTCATGCGGATAAGCTCATGCCTCTTGTTTGAGAATATTAGAAAGATGTTAATATATAAAGAGTTGAAAGCACACAAAATCAAACAATATGACACTGAAACCTTTTGAAATATTCTCAAAATACAAAACACTCAATACAAGATATGAAAAGGAAATTTTATGGTATTTTGAGTATTAATGTCAAAAGGGTGTGACTCTATGGCACATTTTGGTTTCCTTCGAAGAGTTGTCATCCCAACAAATCTTAAGTTTCTTAGGGAAAATGTTGAAGGAGAAAGGAATGGAGGATCGAAGGAAACCAAAAGGAAATTAACTAGATGAGAAAAAAACAAATACGAGGATCTGGAATTTCATTCCTTATCCTAGTTTTGGAATTATTATTGAAAGAACCTTAACTTTGGTATTTTCCTTGCTTACAATATTTTCTTTCTAATGTCTTTGTCGAGAGAAACAAACAATAACTTGATGTCTGTCTGTATTTGCTTAAATTTAAGGTTATTGAGACAAAAATGTTCTGTCTCGAATCCCCTTCAATATGCAGTAGTATGCAACCCACATACAAAGATTCTGGTCCTAACTACCAAGCATGCCTTTGCTGAAAATTGTTTCCCAAGACGGGATACATGTGATGCCCTCTCACCCTAGCATCATAGCAGTGTCTTCTAGGCCACCAAATGTGATTCTAAACATGTAATTCATGGATCATCTAAAAATTATGTTAAGTTATCCATTTGTGTGATTTTAGATAAATGCTTACGTGATTGATCATAGGTTGAAAAGTTGATTATGAGTCTAAAATT
Source organism: Glycine tomentella (assembly GCA_007407185.1). Classification (NCBI taxonomy): domain Eukaryota; kingdom Viridiplantae; phylum Streptophyta; class Magnoliopsida; order Fabales; family Fabaceae; genus Glycine; species Glycine tomentella. The sequence continues at coordinate 215,527 of PYAF01003600.1, forward strand.
GTTTTTGAATTGAAACAATTTTAAGTTGAATTTAGAATTCAGTAGTAACTTGCTTTTAGAATATAAAAATTTAAATATAAGTCATTTCACTTCAATTTTGTTGATGAATTTCATTCAAAATGATAATTTGTAAACATTGGCCAAAATAATGCATATACATAATCTTTGATATTAACACTATATTTCATTTCAGCTTATATTGCGTGTTAATGATCACCCATGACAATTAGCATTTTAAGCCATGCGGAAGAATTCAAGGAAAAAACGTGCAAGCTATAAATGAGAGCTTCCATCTGGATATTAAAAAAAAAAAAAAAACATGTTGATGATGCAATACCAAATACGCACATTTAGACTTGTCAGAGCAATTAAAAAAAAAAAAAAACTGAAAGTTCAAAACAGTTTTCCGCAGCGGTATTCGATCCCGGTAATTCAACTCTAAAAACTAGAATTATCTGTGTGCTACTGCAGAAGTTGTAACATTTATTGCAAAGTACATTATAAATAGTCATTTTGAACAGTTGATAATATAGCAAATTAAATAAGCATTCCATTTCGTCCCAAAAGAATTACTTAATCTAATTTGGCCTTTGAATAAAAAGTTACTAAATATTCTTTCAATATAACAAATACGAGATAATAGTTTTATTTTTCTTTTTAATATGAAATTAATCCTTAAAATAGTGAAGAATATATCAATTCTATAATAAAATCATGGCACAAATTGATCCTATAAAATAAAATAAAAAAAAAACTAAAGTGTATCACCTTTATGGTCCGCGCCTTTTCTGTTTTCTTCTATTCTTCTGTATATATATAGGCTATGTTTATTTTTCTTTTATGAAAAATAATTATTTTTTAAAGCTCTTTAAAAAATAATTTTTTTGGTAACTTCAAGCTAGGTAAGTTAAATTTTACAAGAGCACCAGAAACATTTACCCCAGTTTAATTTGTGGGCATGCTGGTCAAGAAATTTTATCTTTCATAGGTGTTGGTCTTTTTGGAATACCAATTTACTTTGTGTCATTGTGTGATCATGTGCTTGCTAGCTCGTGGCAACACTCATAGGAGGATTCATCCTTCCTACGTATCATGCGAAATCCTCTAATAATAACAAAAATGGCAATGGCATGTTAAACACCCCAAATGCCCATCATGGACTTGTGCTTACAAAGTTTTCTATATTTACCATGCATGTTACACAGATTATTTGTATAACACTCACAAAACTTAATTATGGCATTATCAAAGACAAAGCTAATTCATCATGATGAGGGACACCCACCACTCTCAAATTTGAACTTAAGAAAGGGAGCTAAAATGATCATCTTCTGATCGTCTTAAGTAAGCCTTGACTTTTTTTTTATCATTAAAAGGAAAAAAATCATACAAATTTGTTGAGTACATTAGACTATCATTAAGGCAAGGAAATAAATTGGTGCACAAGCAAAATCAAATAATTATAAGACCTCTTTTTTACTTTGCTTTTGGTTCCCTTTTTTACCGGTCAAAGTCTCGTGGCTCCCCTCTACCATAATTGGGATCTCAAATGCTTCTACTTAGAATAAGTGACATGGTTTCATAATTGGTCATGGCTCCTAGAATGAATTTATCTCTAGCTAACTAGCTTCAGGTAAATTTCTTAAATAGTTAGGGATGCATGGGGCCTTAATTTATTGTTGCTATAATATTATTGTTGGTTCCATACGACAATAGCAGTGATTGAATAGTAATTCTACTCATATGAGCGTGTTGCTGTACCCAAGCTAGTTCAACTTCCATACTTTTCACTTTCGAATGCACATAGATATGATTCACTTCCGTTTGGGTTGATCACACCTGTTTGACTATCTTGTAGTTTTTAACTCAAACAGTGTCTACGTCTCAAAATATATTGAAATCTTTTTAAGGTAAGCTATGTAATGCTTAATCATTGAATCTTGAATTCTTTATTTAAAACCAAAATACCGAGAATGTGTTACAATTATAATTAGTTACCATGCTAATATCACTTTCACCTTTGATAATCCATTCTAATAACTTATCAACTATTTCAAACAATATTTATTTTCATCCGTTACTTTTAACTGGCTTAAGAAAATAATGTAGCTTATAAATTATTAGCTTATAACAAAATAAGCTACTTTAACCATAAATTCTATTATGGTGACTAATTACTTCAGGGTTTTCATCGGGTTATTTCAAGATCTCACCCTAAAGAGTCAAAGACTCAAATAAAGTGATTAGAAAACTACATAAATTCTAGTGAATCATAACTTAAAGTATTTTTGTGTCTATTTCTTGGAATGTGAAGTAGGAGCAGGGACAGGAATGACCTGTCTCCAGCTTGTTCATCGATTCCCATTTTCCGATAGCGATTACAGAAATTCATGTTTAGATCCTAGTGAAATACTAAAAACCATGCGATCATATACAACTAAAATAAAACAAAAAGGCAAAAGCTTGTAATCTACAAAGTAGATTTTCCAATATATTTTGTCAAGTTTTTATTGTCATAAAGCCAAGGGGCCATCCACCATGGGAGTAAAACAAATTAAAAAAATGTTCACAACCAAAAGCCAAGAACTTTAATTTCCCCTTTTCTAAAGCGAGTAAAAACAACATCATTCTTTGTAAGAAAAAGATTCATGAGCTCGTTATTAACATTTTCATGGCTTATTTGTCAAACCCCCCACCAGTTTGACCAAATTATTATTTTTCCACTGTTCAGGCTGAAAAAAATAAAAATAAAAAAAGGCTTGAATCCCGACAGATTGTTTTGTAAATGTACACAGAGATCTTATGACCTATGAATCATACAATATGCTAGAATAAGACTAAATAGCAAGATCAAACAATTGTGAAATGGCAAGATCCAAAATTAACGTTAGTATTTCTAGATTTCTTCCGTGCAAAAGAATTACTATTTCAAAACCTAAAATCTAGTGTAGCATTTGATCATCCTTCAAATATGCTCAACTAGTACACAACCTTTTTGTAAATTTGTTGTTTGCAGTCGCATATGAACCCTAGCTAATTGATTTTGGTTTAATGGTTAAAATCCTATTGCTCCGGCACTTTTGGTTGATTAGTGTGGATTCCACCCCACTTGAAAATTTACTCTTGATAGATTACTGAAAGTATATGGAGCTAAGGCACACGGAGACACAATTAATTAAAATTAAATTAAAGCAAGTTGAGAATACAAAAGTCAATACATGTTGAATGCCACATATGATCACAGTTTAACATAATTAATTATATAGTTTCATTAATGGCTCTTTCTACATATCTTCATGTTTTAATGGATATTTTTAGGTTTACTGTACTTTAGCCTGCCTGCCTACTATATATCGTCAAAATTCAAATTAGGTCTCTTTTTTTTTCAAATTTAATCTTCTACTATTTTAATTATATAATTTTAGTTTGTGTTAACTTAACATTTGATGTTTAATAAAAATATTGACATGATGTTTTATTGTATTATATATGATGTGAACACATTCATGATGTGATATTCTATTGTATTTTTATGTTAATATTAAACCTCAAGTTAAAATATGAAGCAGAAGTATATTATAATAATGGAATAATCAAATTGATGAAGAAAATAGACGGGTGAAATTGGAATTTTGATAGTGGGGAAACTTAAAAGGTGTAATTAAGTCTACTTTTTATAATACAAGTTATATGATAATGTTATGAAGTTTAACAAAATTTTATTCAATTTCTTCTTTAATAACCTATATTTGAGTTTGTGGATAATTGTGTTATAGAAGTTAAAAGAAAAACAATTTACGGATAGGATATATTATATTTTTTGAACTATAAAAATTGAAATAATTTATAAAAAATTTATAATAACTTATACATTCTATTTGATGAATTTTTTTAGTGATATAATTTATTTGATGAACTGACATAGACAGATACACAATTATATTGAAGTTCAAGACCTCTCTCTCTCATGCAGTGATCACACAGCAACATCACCTAAGCAAGCTCCAACAGAAGCAGCAAAGGCTCTCTCTTCTGTCTCTCTCTGGTCCATAGTTGTTTCCCAAGTAGTAATTAAAAAGGCATCCAAACACATTCTGCACCATATTTATTTGCATTAAGGCACCAACCCCTATGCACAGTCATTGACTCTACTCATTTTCAGAGCTCACACTTCAAGGTTACTCACACCATCGAATTCAAAATAATCCAATCCGCATACAAGTTTGCCAAAATCACACCCTGACCAAAAAGGACCACCACATCAGACCATCACATCACACCCTCCTCCAAATCAACTAGTAGTATCACTTTACTTCCCTTCCTCTAAGCTTTATTATTTTTTGTTTCTAAGTATTTTTAGTGACACCCTTTTTGAATCAGATCCAAAAGAAGCTACTAGTTTAATCTGTTTCTTTCTTTATGGGGGTTTGAGCCAATTATATAAGTTTTCCATGCACGATCTGTGCCTAGTTGAGAGCATGAGGCTGATGAGTCAGGCTTGTTTCTCAATTCTACTGTTGATTCTGTTCTTGTTCAAAATCTCATCATCTACTGCTAATGGGTATGCAAAATCTCAAAGCTTTAGAACTGAGCCTTTGTCAAATCTTAGCCCCTTTAAAGGAAAATCACGACAGAACACAGGTGAAGGTGGTAGTGCAGCAGTTCTTGGTGATGAGAAAAGGATAATCTACACTGGTCCTAATCCTTTGCATAACAGATAAGTGGAAATTTACAGTTCTGAAGGATCTTTTTTTGCCTTGCTTATTTCAAGCTCTCTCTGTAATCTGTGTATATATAATTTTGTTTCTTTTTTGAGTTTTTTACTTCTTTACATGTTCTTTCTCCCATTTCTTTTCTTGTGAAAGTTTGTGACATATTTTCATGGACCAGTTTCTTCTGGTGTATTGTCAATAACCGTATGTAAGAATGTAAGTTATGTTACCACGAAACATCTCAGAGAAAATAATTTTGGCTAACGTGTTTCCAATTCCATAATGTTTTTGGAATAAAATTTAACTTTTATGTATAGACAGTGGAAAAGTTTTTTTAATTCATTGACAGTGTAGACACCTTTTAATTATAAGTGCATATACTATTTTTTTACTCTTTGTAACAAGGGCCAAATAAAGACAGAAATGCAATGATGCATCATGGATCATTTGGCTGGCATTAATGGAGCTGTTGTGGTGTAGTGACTGTTTAATGTTTAACAGCTTATGTTAATGTATGCCTTTTTTTGTTTTTATATTTCCATGCAAGGAGAATAAAGTACGCAGACAACTCCTGCTATATCTTTTACGTACACCTTTGTTCATATAACTATAGTTTATGGCTAGTTAATTAGTTTAAATATATTGTTAATATGATACGATTCTTGTTCAGTCCAAGTAGGTAAGAAATTAGGCACAATTCTATCATCTTTTTTAGTCAATTTTGCTTTGGATTTTGGGTGCACCTGAAGTTCAGAATACAGAGATTTATTAAAAAAATAAAATAAAATAAAATTGAATATCATGTTCATTTAAAACAGACAAAACTCGAACCTGAAATTCAGATGAGAACTTTTCCGGTCGGGAGTTGAACGCGGAATTCATAATTGAATTTAACCAATGGGCCACTACAGACATTTTCATATTTTGATGCAAACATTTATTTATATACAAGATTTTTTTAAAAATAATAAAAATAAAATATGATAATTTTAAAAAAATATTCCCCAGGGGGAGTTAAACCCGGAATTCATCAATTGAATTTAACCAGGTGTGCTACTACAGACGCTTTGATATTTTAATGCAAACGTTTAATTATATATAAGATTTTGATAAAACATAATAAAAATAAAATATGATAATTTAAAAAATATTCCACAGCCGGGAGTTAAAAAAAATATGATAATTTTGATCATCAATTAAATCTAAACAAGCATGTGAAAGAAATCTAAGTCAGTTGGTTAAGTAAAAGTATGAGTTATTGTATATTTGTAAGATAATGTTTTTGATTCTTACGGATCAAAACACCTAATCATCCGAAGACTACAATCAAATGGACTGAAACGGTGCAAGGCATTCTTAAGGAAAAATTGGATGCATCTATGGTTTGCGAACTCTGACACAGTAATAAAGCTATGTCTTGATGACTTGTTGGTCATGAATTCAAATTCGAAAATAACCTTAATTTTTGTATATATAAGAATAAAACTGCATATAATATCTCTCTTCCTTATATATATGTGCATAGTATGGAGTTTCTGGACATTGGAGTATTAGATTTTTTTTTTCTTTATCTATGATTTTTGTTCTGGCAGCTTCTACTATGCTTCTCCCCACCTGCCACGATATTCATTTTGCTGAAGCCTTGGCCTACAGGTGGGCCATTGAATTATCTGCGGATCTTATGTTTAGCAACGTTCAGTATGAGAGTAATTGCATGCCCCTAGCCAACACTTTCTTTCCCTGTTAATAGCTATTTTGTTGGTTTTGTGTTGAGATTGTGCTATTTTGCGTAGAAGCACATCCACTCATTATTTATCTCTTGTAAATAGGCAGGCTAATAGGGTTGCTGAAACTTTGGCTAGGCTATCCTTTTTGTTTAATGAGTTCCATTGCATTGAGGAGACCCCTCCCCATTTTGTGGATATTGTTCTTGATCATGAATTGACTCAAGGCTTTTTCTATTTCTTAATATATACATCTGACTTAAAAAAAAAAAAATAAAACTTCGTATAATACTTCTTATTTTTTAATGATAATTATTGAATATATTTTGTATTTTTATTTAATTTATTTTCTTTGTATGATGACTAATAAAATGTGTTTTATATTTGCATCAAAGGTATTTATTTCATTTTAATAGTTTTTATAAAATAATAGAATTTATTCATTTTTTTATAAAACTATTCCGTAGCAAGAAGTCGAACCCGAAATTCATCTTTGGAATTTAACTAGGTGTGCTACTTCTGATGTTATGATAATAGAATGTAGACAAATGTATGTATGACATTTGTTTTTTGTTTTTTTATTGTTAATGCAGTAGGTTAAGACTAAGTTTATAAGGTTTTTTTCAGGAGTTTATAAGCTTTTTTAATTAATTTAAATTTTTTTGATAAGTTACTTAAAGTAATTTATAAAAAATAAGCTAGTTTATAAGTTATTAATTTTTTCCTCTCATTTTTATACTTATTATTTTGTTTAAAATTTCATTTTATCCTTTTATTTAATTTAAAAATTAAAAACTCTCTTATCTTTTTTTCACTGTCGGAAAGAAACTCATTTATTTTAATGTCAAGTTATTTATTTTAATGAA
>PYAF01003600.1:222928-260191 GCA_007407185.1 Glycine tomentella
ATGTTCTTGTTGTACAGATAAAAAAATGTTTAAGAAAAATTATAATTTGTTTTAAAATAATTTTATTAATAAAGTATTTAAATGTTAAAAAAATAATTTTAAACAATGTAATTCTAACAAATTTTATTTAATTTAATTTAATTTTAATTTTCCAAAAAATGGAAAAAAAATAATTTTACTATTTTTTATAATACAAAATTTTAAAAATTATTTTCCTACGTTTTTAGATGATAAGTTATTAGAAATAAAATTTAAATATTAAAATATTAAATTATCAGTTAACCTTATCAAATATTTTTAATTAACTCCACTAACTTGTAAGTTTTGAGTTAACTTTTAGCTTTTTAACTCTAGCTTATAGTTTATAAGCTGAAAGCTTACAAGCTAGTTTTATTAAACATTAAAAATATCATAAAGTTCCAACTAAGGCGGCAAATAATTTTGAATATTCTACTTTGCGGAAAAGAATAAGTTAATACTTTTTTTGAAGTTTGTTCATTTTCTTTTCCAGCGAAAATTTGAAGCCAACCAATTTTCCGAAACTAGCTATGACAGTTTTATGTAGATTTGTCAAAAATAATAATATATACTCTAATTTATTAATTAAAAATTAATTTAATGATATTTAGTTAAATAAATTAATTTGTATATAATCAAACACATAAGAAGAAATAGTATTGTAATATTTGTATCTTTCAGGAGAGGAAAGAGTAATTTATTTTTATTTAAAAGTAGAAATTTGTGTAAAAAAAATATAAATGTTAACACTTGAAATATACAGTTACAATTTTAATTTAATTAAACTATAACGAGATACTATTTATAAGGAACTTTTATATTTTTAAGACTTTTAATATTGTAACTCCTTTTAAATTTTCAAATATTAATTACTCTTATGTGCTAGTGTGATTTGGGTGAAATTGTAATTCACCACAAGGACCTTAACCTCTAATTGGGCCTTTGGGACCCCAGCCTCCCTAGTTTCTAGTTCGGCTCAAGATATAATCCTTGCATTTTTTTCATGTCTCAAATGGTCAGACTTGCCTTTTTTTAATAATAAAAAATAGAAAGTCAGATTTTCCTTTTTCAAGATTTAGTTCATCTTATTTTCAATCCTTACATAAGAAAAAAAAAACATTTTCAAAATCTAACTATCTTCATTTCAACTTCAAACTTAAAAATCTTCAGATTACAAATATCTCCACGATATTTATTGAATTAGGGTATGTTTAGATAAGTTTCTTTAAAAATATTTTTAGGAAAAGAAAATAAAAAAAAAATGAGATAAACTTTTTTATAAGTAAAAATAAGCTTTTCATTAACTAATTTTTAAAAATTCACCAATATAGTTTGTCTAAGAGATGAGATGATATCTATAAATTAATTAATAGAAAACTTATTTTAAATTATAGAGAAACTCATTTTATTTTTTTCTTTTTACGTTTTTCTTCTAAAAGTACTTCTAAAAAAAATTTACATCCAAACAAACTCTTAATCATCTTACCTTTTAAGATCTTTAAAAATTACATGAATAATGGACAAAATACACCTTTATAGAAATTAGTAAAGTACATTACGCATAATTTTACAGTAAACTATATCACACATAATTTTCTACAAATAAATCTGACCATGGGGATAGAGAACACATCAAATTTTATAGAATTTTCTTATGTTGACACCGATACTTAAAAAATACAAATAGACCACGTCGGTTACTTTCCTTTTAAGATTTTTATGTAGGAACCAAAAAAAACGTACTTAAATTTTCTCTTTCCTCAAATAGTGATAAAGTTGTCCATTTTATCTTTTACAATTCTATCCCACAATAAATATATAAATATTAATACTTAAAAAGGAACAAAAATACTCTTATCATATAACTGCATAGTTGTGTGATTCAACATTTTGCTAACATTTTTTTTATATAAAACGAGCTAAATGTTGGCTTCTAAAGATATAAATCTAATTCACCTCTCAATTCGCCCAATTTGTGTTTTCATCCAATGTTGAAAGCTAAATCAGTTATCTGTCGTGTTCATACTTTAATTTAGTTGCTGTGGTTCTCTAATTTCTTTCTCTAACGATAGATGCATATGAGTTGTTGCTTGACTTTTTGGTCTCCACAATCCACTATCATAAGTAATACTTACATTGCTACTTCTCTGGATTTTGGGTTTGCTGTGTGCAAACTCTGGCGTTTTGTGAGGGTATTTGAGGTCTCAAGTAAAAGCTACACGGGATTCCTTAAATATTGTACACTGTACAATATATATTTAAAAATTTAAATTTTATTTTTTAACTCCAAAAGCTCTATTAAAAAAATTATCTAAAATTAAGTAATTCTCATCTTCATCATCCATAGATTAAAATTAGTTATTTATTACAATTATGAAAATATTATCATTGTAATTTATTGCATTGTAAATATTAATAAATGATGACTAGGTTACTTATTTTAATTTTTATTCTTTGTATCAATATAATTATATTTTAGATGTGTGGGTTTTACGACGAACCATGGTGGCATGTCTTTAATTCCATTTACAATAGCTAAGAAACTCAAAAAAGTTAGAAATAATACGAGATGTTTAAAATATAATGAGTAATGATATTCATACAATTATATTTATAATAAGTTATACAACAACAACCACATTAGCACAAAAAAATCAAATTTTAATAAATAAAAAAATAAATTCCCTATCTTATCTAACAGGTTAGCAAAGGGTAATGGCACCATTAATATTTATTTCATCTTTTAGCCTGTGGCAATATAGATATGTACTATGTCACGGGTAAGAGGACCTTGACCAAATATGCATTAAATTTGTTTAACTAAATTGATTCTTCATGACTTAAAGTAAACATTATGCTACTTCTTCTTACCCAGTTTGTAAGAGGAGAACAAATAAGATAGAAGACCAATATTATTATGTTACTCCGAATGAAATTGAGTTTGGATTTTTTTATAAAGTCTCAGATTTTAGATAAAAAGAAGAAAAAAAATGTTAAGAAAAGTGATTCAATGATTATTTTATGATAAAAATTAATTATCAATAAATATTTCACCCGCATGTACAAAGAAATAGAAATATTATGAGATGCTGAATGTGATCGTTTGGTATACGTTTCAATGATACCTAAAAGGGAGTACAGAATATCACAAGATAAATTATACGCTTGGTACGTAATGATACAAAATTGTTATTAAGAAATCATAAGACAACAATAGGGTCACGATAAACAGCAAAACATAGTGAATTAAGTTGCTTAGAATAAACATTAACTTCCTTTGACATTTATGAAATGCAGCATTAATAAGGCCAACACAGAAAGGGACAGAACACCAGAAAAACTCTCACAAAAGCTATCCATTCAATTCTGGTAGACCTATGAACTTTGAAGATTACTTTGAGGGATGACAACAAAGTTGCTCAAATATATATAATCCAAATCCCTTCATTTTAGGAACAACAATCCCTACACTACAGCTGTTTCCCAAGCTCCCTATCATTGTCTTGTCTTTTTAACAAAAACGCTACACCTTGTGTTATGTCATTGCATTATAAGTCTCTTAAGTTTAGTTTTCTGCGTCAAATATGGTGGATATCTCTTTCTCCAACGAATTCTGCTACATGAGTGCATGTAGTTTCAGCCAAGAGATGTGCTTCTACAGTGCACCAACTAGTCCTAGCAGGCTCAAACTAAGAGCACCCTTTGGTTCTCAAACTGGCCCCACAACACCAAGAGCAGCAACACATGAGGATGATGCAAACTCCAATGTGGATGAGTTTGAATTTGAAACTAGTCGCAGGTTCAATGTTAGTGTCGGTGACTTGGACACCGAGACAAACCAAAAGGATGAGAACCCTTTTGGTGATTCATTGCAGACTATGGCATTTGCTGATGAGCTATTCTGTGATGGTAAAGTCTTACCACTGATGCCACCTCTCAAACTTCCTCCAAGGATGCATCAGAATGGAGATGGTAGCATTATGAGCAGTCACAGCTCAACACTGACATCTCCAAGGTCCCCAGGATCGGTGCTTAGGCTTCGGTTTTTGCGGCAAAGTTTGTGGAATGATGACTTTGATCCCTTCATGGTGGCTTTGGAGAAGGTCAGAGAAGAAAAGAGAGGGAATCCAAGTGCAAGACATGGTCTCAGGAGGACTAGATCACTTTCTCCATTCAGGAGCTTCAACAAGAAGTCTGAAAAAAATGTGGGAATATCAAAGTCAAGTCAACTTGAGTCACATTGTTGTGACACAGCTCAGCTAGTATGTGAACTTAAGAAGGAGCCATTAAAGCAAGTGTCAGGAAGAATAAATGTGCTATCAGAGCCCAAAGGGTTGATGTTTGCAAAACAGGTGAGACTAGTGGGAGTGAGCAATGATACTACAACCTTGGAGAGGACCTCAGTTTCCAAAGTTGCTATGGAAACAAAGAAAGATGAGGGGAAAATAGGTGGTTTTTGGAGAAGGAATAACAAGAGAGAAAATATAAAGAAGTTTCTCTTTGGGACTAGTAACATGTGGAAAGCCAATGCTCATCACAAGTTAGAAGATAAAATGGCAGCACAGGAGAAACAACCCTTGGTGAGGAAACTTGACATGAACTCTGTGAAAGCAACAGAATCAACACAATGGAATAAAGATCCAAGAACAGGTGAGTTGACCAAAATGAGATTGGTACGTCACAGGCCATTGCCAAGAATTTTTCTCTGCTTGGGTTATGAGGAAGGGAAATAGGTAGAATGTAGAAGTTAGCTGAAATGAATGATTTAAATTACAATTTTAAATTCGTTTTATTAGTGTTGCTGTGATGTTGCCTCTACTTTACCATTTTATACTATCTAGTGGGAACCATATGATACCAATGCTTTTTAGAAATTGGTTATTTATACCTTGCTAGAAATTTTCCCACATGAATTGGCATATAAATTTCCCTAACAATCTTCATTCCCTTTATAGTCCTTTTTTTCTTCTTGCACATAACGATTGTTGAATAGACATTCATTTTTCTGGGAAAATAAAACACTGAATAGTAGATTAGGTGAATCAGCATGAGCGCTGCATTCTGAGGAGGCTAGAGACCTCAGTCATAAATTATTGCCAAAAGAAAAATCAGTTAGCGCATAGAGAGAGCATTTTTTAGGCATATTGCTGATGATCCGTTTGCATATAAACAATGCCTGAAATACTTCTTACATCACTTGGTACGAAAGTTGTATTGCTGTGTGATTTCAACGCTTAATAATCTGAGAAAATCAGAGATTTTAATCATTCTATATATTGTGGAATGAATATTCTACGCCATCAGTGCATAAATGAGCAATTTACATTGATTGAAATTACAGGCTAAACTTAACCATGAAAAAATGTGATAATAAAAAAGGGGAACGTAAATAGGTAGCCTCAAACGCTCATTTGGTTTGAATGATGAGAATCCTATACCCCTTTGTCTCTAATGCAGAAGAACCTGCCTCTGCTAATGCTTAATAAGAATACTAGTCTTGACATAATGCTAAGTAGAAAATTAAATCTGATTAGTCCAAGATTTCAGAAGGCCAAATGCTTTTCCAAATGGAAATCTCAGTCTCACTCTTAATCTTTCTGATTCCTCCATAAAAACCATCTGCTTCATTTCCTTCCTCTCTATGATCTTTTCTACTTACAGTTGTCTTACTCCATCGCGAGTCAGGAGTGTACTGATTGAACTCTAGCACCACTGTGTCTGCAACCAACAAACACATAATGCAGTGTCAAATAAACCATGTTTGAATCCTAAGAAAGGAAATGGAAATATACAAAAGCCTAATGCCAAGACTAGAAAAATTGACATGTTCAGTTTTCCATTTGGCAGAATTTATAACTATTCAATATTCGTGGCAAAAAGCTTTTGATGGTATGACAGCATGGTCCACAACTCCATAAAAAAAATAGACAGGAACATGTGTATAAACTGTCATCATGCTGACACAAAGTGATGAAAAAAATATGACAATAGAGTTTTGCACAAAAAAATTCCTTTTAGAAAGATAACAGCCAAAAGCAATGTGTAATAATGGCCAGGAAGATACTGAGGCACAAATTAGTAATTTGCATTATTATTATTCTGTTGCTATTGTTATCTATGGTTAAGGAAATGTTAAATGAAACATCAGACAGGATAGCTAAGCAGAGATTGTGGATTATTCTGGTCATAACTACAAATATCAGAAAAAGGAAGTAAACTTTTAAGGCTTATAGTGACTGTGGTATCCCCATATTACATAACAAAAAGAAAACAGAACATAAAAGAGAAATTGATTTTTTTCTTTCGATTTTAACGTAGTTGGCCATAAATGTATCCACTGAGACACAAGTTATCAATGTGTTGGTGGAATCATGACATGCGGACCATGATATGTCTAGGGGACCAATCATATATCATAGCTGGTGGTCCAAGTTTTGATATATTATCAGGAAAGGAACCTAGCCCAAATTGTGGTCTGGTCTGCCATAAACTTTACATTTATGTAACTTTTTTCACCATTAAACCTCCACAATGAAAAACATAATAATGGTAAATAACAAAACTTTAAAATATTTAATCCGTTAAACAGTATTCCAATCCTGTGTCTTCAAAATTCTGGAGCATTATCTTTTATCTCTCTCCATTTTTGCATATTTATAAACTATTCAGTTGAATCTAAGAAAACATAATTCATCTGAATCCTCCAATCATTCGTTCAATCATCCCTAAATCATATCCTCCTTGCATCTGTCCACTAAGCAATTTTACTCAGAACATAATTCAACTTGAAGGGAGGAACAAAAATCATTGATTAAATGAATGATAAAACATAAAAGGCAAAATCTACAGCCAAGAAAATATAATGAATGATAAAACACATTCATTTAAATAGAAAATGCATTAACTCACCACTACTATGACAACGGCAGTAATTTTCATTCCCATCGCATAACTCCAAGTGGCCTACAACACCATACCACCAACCTGCCATAAAGGTGCATTTCATCAATCTACTATCACAAAAAGGGTAGATGGATGTAAAGGAAAATGCACAATTAAGATTGGAGAAGTAATTATTTTTATCAGACTCAAGATTGGATTCCACTTTCCTCTTTTTGTTTACTCCCCACAGTTTATATTCATCCTAGTTTTTCTTTTTCTGTCCATAGCCACTCTTTTTTTATGCTTGTTTAAATAGCTCTTTAACCATATTCTAAAGACCATAAAAAACTGTAAAAGTAGAAGAATATGTTGAGTAAAGGAACAAACCATAAGGAAATTCTTTGTTTCTTCTCCACTGAATCTCTACATGATCGCCCGGATGCAAATCATATAGACAATCAGAGATATGAAGATCATGTGGAGGAGTATCAACAGGTGGTTCTCTTAGCCTTTCCCATGGAATGCCATGCTCTACTGCAACTGCCCTTCTTCCATGTGGTGGATACCTGTAATAAACAATTGATCAATAATAAGGCCACTAGATCTATCCTCTTTTTCTTCCTTATGGAAACTCTTAAAATATATTCTGTCTGAATTATTTATAATAAAAAAATGACGATAACACTAGCTTTGTAATCAATTCCTTTTGCCATTTCTATTTTTCTTTTGAATCTTCATTACTGCTCTAGTCACGTGTTATTTCTTATGTTTAATAATTATTTAAAATGAAAAATAAATAAAAAATAGTATGATTAAAAGCATAGCTTACAATCAAGAAAGAATTGTGTATGGTTTACGATCAAAGTTAAAAAAAAAAAAAAAAAAAAAAAAAAATTGTTGCAATTGTTGTTATAAGAATATTCATAAAAAATTAATTTACCTTTGCGAATTAAATTTTAACTTTTAAACAAATAACATGAAATATATATTCTAATTCTGGTGTGTGTCTATGTATATACAGAACATGTGTACGGATGACAGAACTATAATATAATGAAATTGGGTTGAGTTAATTTTTAATATTTCTTCTTTCAATGACTGATGGGAGCATACATATAATCACCAAGAATCATGTCCAATTAAATTACCTGGCCTGGAAGGTGTCAGTGTGAGGATCATAGCTAAGTTCAGCATCATAGCATGATAATATAAATCCAACATGGCCATTCTGCAGTGAAAAATGTAACTTGTGAGAAAACACAACAATCTTCTATTCTAGTTACCATTAAAAACTAATTTGTTTTACTATTGAAGGTAGCATGATAGAATATAAGTTTTCAATAGCAAAAACCACAAAGGGATTCATAATCATTGATACCTCACGGTTATAGACCTGAGCAGGAAACCTGAAATTGCCAGTCTCCAGAGCAAGATACCAAGTCATGAGTGAATCAGGAGGCAAATAACTTTGCTGCTTGATGCTATTATTTGCATCTACCTTGGTTCTCATCCATGAAAAAGGCCAACTAAGGGACACAAGCCTCAACAAGCTCCTTTTCTTTCCATGTCTAAGAGTTCCAAGATTCCCTTTGGAAGCAACATGCCATTTCCACTCCCTATAAGCAGCTTGACCAATAACTCTACCCCATTTCTGTTTCATGTGCCTCTCCCAAAGGTGATCACTCACACAGCTCTCTCTTAGGGAGCGGCAAACCCCGGCCATTTGACAAAGTGAAGCTGTAGGGAGCTTTTCAAGAATGCATTCTAACACCAGCTCTGGCAAGTCCAACACTGACATATCTTGGGAGTCCTCAATATTCTCCACCTTTGAAGACTTCTTCATTAGAGACATTCTTGTGGGAATTTGACAAAGAAAACCAAGCCAAAGGTGGTTCCTAAACAACTTAGAGATGGACTTCACAGACAAGTCTTTGTAAAACAAAGGGGAGTTCAACCTCAGTTGACTTGCCCATGATGGGAGTGGTTTGAGAGATAGGAGAGGCTTTAAAACCAGAAAGAAGGAGATGCAAGTGATTAAGTAGAGTAGCATTAGCACTTAGGAAGTAGGATATCTTTCACAGGTCAAGTTTGGCATATGTGATAATAGAACCTTAAAGACAATTGTGCAACACCAATGGCTAACAAGGGGAAAAGCAAAACCAAAATACTCTGACACAAATTAATGACACACCCTCCCTTCCTTGTTGGAAAGAAACACAGAAAGCAAATTGGAACCTTCAAAACAAAACACCTTTTAAAGATGGTTTTTTTATTGGTTCAGTGAAAGCCCACCAAAACCCAATGGTAGGCCTCCTAGGCCAAAGTTAGATCAGAATAAATTAGGTAGAGAACCACACGAATGAACCATGGAAATAAATCTCACAGTAGCTTAATAATGCTATCTCTATCTCCTATTGGTTTCCAATGAAGATGAGAGAACAACACAACCGTGTAGTCAATCTAAACAGCTGTCATTCAATGAAGAATGAAGAATCTGTATACAATGGTCCTTATGAGGAGGGGAACATCAACACAGCAAGAAATGGAGGTGGGGCAACCAAGATCTGATAACAGGTTTTATAACACCGAGAAATGGAATTGAAAAATGGAAAAAAAGATGGAAGATGAGTCTATATAATAAGAACCAAATATATGTTTAGAATCTCAAAATCTTATTGGTAAGTGAATAAATCTTCTGGGAATATATATATATATATAATTGGTGTGTAGCTAGAATAAAATAGATCTAGCTAGTTGGAACTTAAGCAGCAAGAGGCCCACACAAGACCCTCAAGATCCAAAAAAAACAATGGAACCAAGGCAAAGGTCAATCTTTGGGGTGGTGCAGAATAGATAGATAGAGAAGAGGATTAAACAGAGATTCTGATGAAGAAGATAATGAATGTGAAGGGTAGGTGGGACCTCCCCTCACTCCAACAAATTCTTCACCACACCTCAATTATTGTCCTCTCCTCTGAAAATGCAATCACAGAATTCTTTCTCTTTTTTTTTCCTTCTTCCTGTTGTTGTTCTTGTTCTGTGTGTGGGGCAATATAGAGAAAAATTGATGGACAATGAAAGGAAAGGGCAGAGTTATTTATGAAAAATGAATGGGAGGCTGAGGTTACGTAAGATTTTTGTGGATGTCAAACACATTCAGACTCTTAACATATATATTGCTCTATCATGCAATCATTCAAGGATTCTCATATGAAAAATATATAGATAAATAACTTTTTTTACCCTAATGTTTTATTGTTACATATTATTTATTGATTTTGTTAATAATTATTTTTTATCGAAAAATCTACTGATTATTTTTAATAAAATTCATTTTGTTCAATCATATTTTTTGCTTCGAAGTGAGAAGAGAATCAAATCTAATATTAAACGGATGAACTACTTAATTGATATATAAATAAATAACTAGCAATGAATTTTAAAACTTATTTTAAATTATTATTATTTTCATCTCCAGAAAATCTTGTACGCTTTGTTTTTGTTGTAGCAAGTTCTAGTTGGAGGGAAATATGTCTGACTAGAAAAGGCAACTACATTGGATAACGTATATAGGACAAGATTCGCTAATTTTAATGTTGGAGGTTCGAGGTAAGGGGATTTGGATCCGCTGCACCTGCGTCCACTGTAACAAACATGTTATCGCTGACAAGTCACAACAAGATTTCAACATTTTAAACAATTATTATCCCTCTATTCCTTTTGTTTTCAATAATTAAATATCTGTCATGAATATTGATAAGTATAATCGATTATATTTTATTGAAATATTGTTGTCTATGATAATTTTATCTTTCTTGCATGTTTAATATAAGAAGTGATCAACTTATTTCAATAATAATTCTTTTAGAATTATATTTTATTTTATCATTTATTTTTTTAGATTCTATAGGATAATATTAATGACTTATTATAATTATTAAATTTATAAAAAAAAATGATGAGAATAAAAAATAATTTTAAAAGAATTACTTCGTAAGTTAATCCCTCCTGTTTAATATATAATATGAAAGAAATTAAGAATACACTAAGTTTAATCAAGTTGTCAATTCGTTGACTTTTAAAAATAAACAAGTCAGCGATTGGGTTCCTGTTAGGCCTTAATTTGACTGAAGGAAGCATCTAGAAATAGATTTACACGTATAGCAGGAATGCTAGTATTTTTATGATGAGTTATAATGCACTATGCATGTGTATCATTCTAAAATTATATGTTTTTAGAATATAACAAATTAAATGTTGGTCATGATATCAAATTTACCTCGTCAATGCAAGGCTCGATATCAAAGTGATAACAAGAGTTCGACCAGCATCTTGATTTTTTTTTTTTTTAAGTTACAAAGGTAGTTTTACTTTTCATTTCTTTTTTTTCTTACTAGAATTAAAATTGTTCGATGGTACGAAAATTTTTGTTCCGTTCCTTTTTTTTCTCTTTAATGTATAATGAATCAATAGAAATCAGCAAGTTAAAAGTTTAATTTGAAAATTCGAGACATTGAATACGAACTAAAGGATTCATTCATTTATTTTTCATGTACTCATGATGTGACATATATATATATATATATATATATATATATATATATATATATGTCTGTATCAAATAATTTAACTAATGTTAGGTAAGAGTACATTTAACCTCTAGTTAGGGGAACGAAGAAGCTGGAGACTGTGTATTGTCAACTTTTCCAGGTCTCCAAACTACTGGTAGAATTTTTATTTTTATTTTCATTCATTATTTTGTACTTATGATTATAAAATATTCCTTTTAATTTTATTTTTTATTATCAAATATTTATATAGGAAATAATTAGTTGCTTCGGTTATATAAATAATGTATAAAAGTATTTTTTATTTCTATGCTATTTTTAAATAAAATTTTGAAATGCAAACAAAATAAAGTAAAGTAATATACTAGTTTTTTTTGTTATTAAAAATGAAAACACTCAATGTAATCAAAAGTCTGAAGAATCCAACTTTTTATCTCTACCTTACAGAGGATAAAAGGAGTCACGTGCATGCGGAGGTGACAAATAATGGATCACCATTTCACGTGTGTGTATTCTCTCTTGTATTATAGAATTTTAGTAGGAGAGAGAGAGAGAGTGAGAGAGAGAGAGAGAGAGAGAGAGAGACAAATAACAAAAAAATTAACACTTTCATCACTTTCTATGTGTCTCTCTCTTCTTGGAATCTAAGTATTGCAAAGAGGAAGTACTCATTTTTTTTTCTTATTAAATTATGTTATTCATTATATTTACATTTTTACGCTCTTTCTCTCTTTAAGTATATCATCTAGACATCTAGTATTTTGAGTGTCTACATATTACCATTTTCCAATAATAGAGAAAGGGCAATGAAGCCTTTAAGAATAAAATCCCGTGAAATAAAATAAGACCTTTCCTTATTCTTAATTAATCAGATTGATAAAACATTCATTTTTTTTATCAGCAACATTGGCAAAACATTCCTAGTAGAAAATAATGAATAAGAAATGAGACAATTAAATTCTTCCGAATTAGGGTTTAAAAAAATGTCTTATTTGACCTGAGGATATTATATAAACAGAATCTAATTTATCGGTATTTATTTAAAGCTTATAATATACTTTTTTTGGTCTAAATATAATTATTATATAAGAAAAAAATTTATCCCAAAATAATTATCATTTTAATTTTTTAATATAATATTAATTATTTTTTCCACTTATATTCTTTTATGATATTAAAATGATATGGGTTATAAAACAAAAAAAATTAATAATGATGAGGTTAATTTTATAAAAAAAAGAAATTTATCTATTTATTAATTTTTCTTGATCTATGTAAAATAACTTAAAACAACAATTATAATGAAATGGAAGAAATAAGAATAAGTAAATTTGTCTGCAAATAATTTTATTACGTGACATCCACAGTAACTCGCTCGAATAAGTCCTAAGTAATTAATAGGTCCTAAAGTAATTATCAAACCCTAGATTTTGTATAATATTTTCTCTGTCACCACGGTGTAAGAAGAAAAAATATGCTATAAAATAATTGTTATTTTAATTTATAATTTAATATTAATTATTTTTATTTATATATTTTATAATATTAATAATATAAGCTAAAAATAAAATTAAAATTAATGATGATAAAATTAATATAAAAATTATTATTATTATTATTATTTATTTAATTTATATAGAATAGAATTTAAAACCACAATTATAATGGAAAGAAATAGATGTGCATCTAGAAAAGGCAAGCTTATTTGCTTAATATGGCTTGGTTTGCAGTAGAGAGAATCAATAATATGGAAATTATTTATTGTATGAAAGCTAGGTAATTAAAGAGGAATTGTGTGCACTAGTTGGGGGGAGAAGGAATGCAATTTGATAGGTGCGTGGAGAACACGAAAGAATGAGAAACAAAGCATGCCATGAATATGATGATAGATCTGAAAAAGAGTGCATGCCCTCATTGCCCTCACCTCACTCACCCCATAATTGGAATTGGACGGTGCAAACAGCAACTAAACCACCGCCACAGCCACCTTCTATCGTCAATTTGCGTGTTGCTTCCTTTATTACTTTAATAATCCCATAACCACTTTCACTTTCTTAATAACAAGTTACCCAATAAATAAGAACGAGTTGTACTTGTATTAAATACTTGTAAAAAAATATATAACTTACAGTTTTGTCTGATCTAAACGGATTGGAATTCTCTTTATTTATTAGAATTTTTCAGTAAGAGATATATAAACACAATCAATATCAAAATTGTGTTCAAATTTTTTAAGTATATGTTTAACTTATTCTTCGCGTACTTAAAAAATTTGAACATGATTTTTTGTTATTTAAAAATCAACATAATTAATATTGTACTTTTTTTAGAGATTAGTTTGATTATATATTTTAAACTATAACATGCAAAACTTAAAAAAAAAACAAGAATTAAATGAGTTTTTATATATTATATCAATAATTATAACTATTATGATAACGATATTTACTTTCGTCTTTACATTTTTAGATTATTTTATTTTTTACTAACTGGATATTTTAACTTATATGAAAAAATCATTTCACTATCAGAAACAAGCACACTTTCTTTTTCTATATAACCTTTATCCTCTCTAACCTTTTTCATTTATTTTTAAACATAAAGAGACACGAAAGTAAATTAATACTTTGTTTATTTTAATTTTAACATTGATTGATTGGATATCGATATGTTCTTAATTTTAAAAGAAATAAGTATGGGGCTCTCACTTTCAAAGATTTGGTGATTTTGATACTGTGATTGATGTTTTGGGTCTTCCTTAATTGTTTCATTTTCTATTTTACTTTGCAGAGAGAGAGAGAACAATGCAATATGCATTAGATCAAATCATCTTTTTTTTAAAATATTTTTTTTTCATTTCTCACCTCTTATCATGTTATAAATTTTATTAATTTTTTATCTCTTTTTTTCTAGATGTCTAATAACATATCAAATATTTTTCTATGCATTATGCGGCTTCTCACACTTCCCAATCGTACACACGTGAACATGATGCAATGCAACCTATCTACTACTTCGGCTTTATGCTGAAAACGACACCCATCTTTATAAATTACACCTATATATACAACTTGCCCTGTTAAAGAATGTGACACCGTCAAATACTATCATTCAATTATGTTAATCAAATAAACTACTACTCGATCGTTCTAAGTTTAATTTAAGCCTATTCGAAATATGTAAAATCATAAGAGACATCAAGTCACTATTCGATATAGATATACAGATAATGTTTTCAGTATCATTTTAATTCGTTTTAGCAAGTTGTTAGTTTATGGATTCATCTAAATAACGTTTTTTAAAATATTTATTAAAAATTATAAAATAAGCCACACTTTTGAGTGCTTTTAACATATGTTAAACTTCATCATCAGTCTACTAAAAAAAGATTTTTTTTTTTTAGTGAGTATTCTTAAGATACTGATTAAAGAATTAAACAAAGATTTTTTTTAATTGTATGAGAGTACATTTAAAGTTTACATATAAGCTCATTTTTTTATCCTAGTTAGAGATGACATGTCTCCAATTAAATAAATCAGTGAATTATCCCGCTTGTACTGTATAATTGTTGTTACTCCAAAAAATATTTATATATAAAAAAAATTAAATATAATTTTTTTCACTAAATAAATTGTTTCCTGTATGTGAATACATCTAGATCTTACACTAGATCTTACACTACTATATATAATGATATTATAGGTTGAGAAATATATTTTTACATACTCTGATAAAAATAATTTTCCTTTTACGCATTTTTACTTTTTCCAATCTCAATTTTACTTAATCACTAGTTTACAACTACTCATAGTCCTTAAGGGTTGTCTTGCCACCAAGCCAATTTTAATATATAGTTGAAATGAAAGCAAACCTATATACACACTAGTTTCATTAAACATTTCTTTTTTAAAAAAAAATAATAAATGTTCCTTTTATTTCCAGCATCTTCCTAAGTTCAATTATATAGTATCATCAATCAGGAGTACGTATAGGCCACTATGATTCTCAAAAGACGAGGAACATTTAAGAATTATATATAGTAGAACAGTATTGCACTGATATCTTGTAAATAATTAAATACACCCAAATAATTAATAAGGATGTATGATATTATTCATTTTATTTTTTACACTATAATATTCTGATCATGTTATTGATTTCTGATACGGGAGATATGAGACATATAACTTATTGGCCTGTATGTATAATTTTCCCCCTCGAATAATATGGCTGTTATATAGCTAGGCAACAATCGTTATCATTGTCAAAAAAATGCACAACTTCCTTCCCTTTGATTTATTAAACAAGGTACGATTATTAAGCACTTAGGCCTTAGCTAGACTAGGAATAGTCATAGCTATGATTTTAAGCATCACTCACTACTTTGTTTAGGGTTCATGGTGGAGATAATTCAGGATTTTGCTTATTTTATTTTACTTTTTTTCTTTTGAATTTCTAAATTGTAATTCTTTTAGCTTTGAATATTCGATGATTTCTAGATCCTCCACTACCTCGCAAATGTAGTACCTTCTAGCAATTGACAGTTGATACACATTCCAGAGATCTTTAGATATTGAATTCTTTTGATTATAACTTTCTTTTCTTTTCTTTTTCCTTCTTTTACTTGTTTAATCTTGACACCCAAACAGTTCAATTAACCCACTGAAATGGAACCTTAAAATGATTATATTGCCCATCATTTAAGTTGGTTTTTAATATGACTTACTTTTTATAATTAAAAGAAATTTTACATATTGTATATATAAATTGTTGTGAAACTTTTTGTTTAATACTATTGTGATTGTTTAAGAAATTTTTTTTAACATTCATTTTTACTACAACCTCCTTGGTCGTTGTAGTTTTATATAAGAAACCGATGAATTTTTTTTGTGCTAATTATATTAAACATTGATTTATTTTCAAGTGTATTAATTATTAATTTTTTAATTAAAATATATTCTTTATTGTCAATTTGTTAGCACCTACTCATTTTTCACGCAATTGAATGCATTCCTCGGCCTATTGATCATATAAGTCAATTATTTGCGGGGTGAGAGAAATTATTTATTGCATATATGTAATGTTATATCATTAAATATAATTATTACTCCAACAATTTAATTCTATGAGTATTTCTAGAATAAAATTTAATTTATGATATTATTAATAATAACTAATTAACTTAACTAATTTAATTGATCTTGATAAATTAGTTATTTATTTCTTATATAAAAGAGTATAATTTATTTATTTATTACTTAAGAATATGACTAGCTAATCATCACACTTATTTATTTTGGTATTTTAATTAAAGCTTAATCACTAATAAAAAAACTTTAGATAACATATGCACTTTTATTTGCCATATCTAGCTAATCATATCATGATATCGAGAATAACAACCTTGAAAATAGAGTAATATTTTTTATTTGTACATAAATACACAATGGACTTTTGATGATTGGCAAATTGTAAAGCCAATTAAAGACCAGACTGTAACATTAAAAGGGCATTGTCATTTTTCCTTAAATGATTGGTATAATAGATATTAGATCATTTCTTCATTAATATCCTAATCCTTAAACTATTTGATGGTAAAAAGGTTATAAGTAATATATGTTTCTTCCTAACAAGTACTCTTAATTCTTTAACTAAAAAAATTCACAGTTTTTTTATGCATTGCCTTTTTCTTTGACTTGTTGGACCAACAATAATAATTACTTTGTGCTGATCGATGATAGTAGTGCTCAGCATTTTCAGTTTGGACTAGATTTTGTAACAATGGAAAATCAAATGGGACGATTTGGTACATAATTGTACTCACGCAACATTAGAGGTCAAGAAGTAGTGCCGTGACCAACCATTATTAATTTAAGGGATTCCACAAATGTCAAACACTTAAACGCTGGTGACTTTTATTGTTATTCCTTCATTTTTGTTTGTGATAAAACTTAAAAGCAATGAATGTAGTTGAGTAGTTTCTGTCCTTTGAGTGTGGTCAGGTCAACAATTGGGGTTGGATCGAGACAGTGAAGTCTTTTTCTGTCGAATTGAATTTCAATGGTGGATAATGCTAAAGCAAGCTCACCTTGTTAGCACAAAAATGAGTAGTCCTACAAGTTTGACATATTTGAAAAGAAACATTTTCCTTGGTTTATGAAGTGGACAACGTGGCTCAATGGGTGCGATCACTTAGCACAATAGGGCATGAATTGTAGTACAAAAGTGGTTCCCTTGGGATAGGCATATAATGTTTCACAATTTAGTTGGCATTGAGTGGCTTGTGATGGTAAAAGTAATAATGCTGGATTAGAACTTGTAAGTTAGAATTTTCATCAACCAAGCAATTGGGTTGATAAAATTGCCCTTTGGGTGCATAACATTTTCAAGAGAAACCCGGAAATCTTATATAAATGCATATGCATGGTTAAACAAAAGGCCAAATTGATAATTCACAATGTCACTAACCGTAAGCTGACACGTCTTCTTTTTAGAGAAGTCGCTCTTGTGTGATTAGTGTTTTTTTTTTCCCTTCTTTTTATTGTATTACTTTTCATTTTGGGTCATGGAGCAAATGATATAAACAAAATTTTCATTTCTTGATGTTGATCATTAGTGAAATAGAAAGTATGTATATATATGATTTAAGCATATCCTCTTTGGTTAATTGCTTTGATATTTCCACTTAGGCATACAATCTTTTGGTGTTTGTCCCCTAATGTTTGAGCATCTAATCCATCAAGCCCCCACCACCTTTGAACTCACCTATCCCACACATTTGTCCATATAAAATTATCTCTTTCCCTATCTATGAATGTGAACTTTATATGTGCCAGATGCTAAAACAGTCAACTTACATTTCTAGATGATTATTATTCGCACTTTTAGTTGGTCCATGTGAATTTTTTATATATAAATATAAATTGTTCGTGTGATTTTTAAAATGAGTATCCAATTGAGCACTGTATATCCAGGCCTCGCCCAATCTTTCTGCCAAATAAAATCCAGTTATGCAGGATTTTGAGATTGAGTGGGATTGGGCTTGAACGTGGAGTTTAGGGTTGTTGCTTCCTGCATTTCCCAAGTTACTTTCTGCACTCTTTTCGGAATATTTTTTGACCTTCCGGATAGGTCATTTTGGAAGCCAAAAAGAAAGTGCATTCTGAAATTTACAATTTTATATTCTGGAAAGGTAAAAATTGAGTGTAGGAAGAAATAGCAAGAGTAATATCTACAATACTATTAATAAGAGTTAGGTTCTTGATCTGTCAAAAAAAAAAAGAATTTGATTCTTGAGCAATGGCTTAGCATTGGCCACTTCTTCCCGCACCCCAACAATCAGAGCCTACGTACCTTGTAAATTCTAGATTAGATAATTCGGAATATAAAACCTTCTTTGAATTAACCCTTTCATAGTAAAAGAGGGTGTAAAGTGATATTGTTGGAGGTGTATGAAGAAGAGACCCTTAACAATAAGCAAGAGAAGTGAAGGGTATTTTTTATTTTTTTAGATAACAAAAGTGAAGTGAAGTTGAATAATGAAGTTTCATAATTTCTGTGCCAGGACAAAAAGACTTCAAAAATGTAAGGTGACACTTGATTTAAGTGTTTATTTTTAAATAAAAAATATTTTTCTATTTTTTAAGATTTCAAAAATATTTATCAAAAAGAAAATACTTTAAAAGTGTTACTATGTTTTCACTTCTTCAAAAATGCAAAAAAGGTTGATTTGTTGTTTTCAATTTTGGATTTTTTTTTTTGAAAACATTTTTTTAAGAAAAATGTTTACTAAATTTTAACCAAACATATTTTCACTTTTATTTAAAAATAAAAACTGAAAACGTTCAAACCAAATGTGACCTAAGTCTTGCATAGAAAATTCTTGATGGAGATTCTTAGATACATTAAATGTAAGACATGAGATTTTAGATGCATCAAATGTACTTTAAGTCGATTCAAAACCTCATCAACGAAAATATATAATGAAGCCTTTAAAGAATTGAATGACTTAATAATAGTTAACACACTAACACAATTTTGTTCTCTTTACAAGTTAGTTTATTTAATTTCATTTTGGCTTGTAAGTTAGTTAGGCCAATATGATTATAATGTAGCGGAAAAATAATTCCACAGCAGGAATTGGAACCCGGAAATTCAAATCTGAGAATTTAACCAAATACGCTACTGAGGATATGATGATATTGCACCCAAATTGTGTAATTTATTATATAATGTTTAATTCGAATCATATGCGTTTGCTTTAGAAAATTTGCTAAATCTTGGTGATTATAGGAGGAAAAGGAATTACCACTACAATTAGTTGACAATTATGAGAAATTGTAAACAAATATCACTGGGCTTAAGAAGCCAGAAATTGATAGGATTAAAAGAAAGTGAATTGTTTTATATATATATATATATATATATATATATATATATATATATATATCTATAGATATATCAAAAGTGGATTTTTTTGTACGATGAAAAAACATTATTACAAATTTACAATGAGAAACTAATGTGTCTTACAAAATGTTAGTAATACACTTTTTTAACACATTCTTTATTATTAATTAAAATTGACTTAAAAATACAAAATTTATTT
Organism: Glycine tomentella; assembly: GCA_007407185.1. NCBI lineage: Eukaryota > Viridiplantae > Streptophyta > Magnoliopsida > Fabales > Fabaceae > Glycine > Glycine tomentella. The sequence continues at coordinate 243,005 of PYAF01003600.1, forward strand.
AGGTTCTATTTCATATTTAATAAGGCCCCTTTATGATTTCGTAACTTCTAATATTTTTACAGTAAAAAAATTATAATATTTTTATAACTAAAGATTACAAAAATAACTATGACAAATAATTTATGACTTTGATTTGATTATTATCAATGGAATCTGTCATATTTAGGCGAGACTTAATATTTATCTATTTTTAGATTTTTACCCATTTTTAAATATTCTTGCCTTTTTGTTCAATTTTTTTTTTAATTTTAGACAAGCCACCATAAATTAGTCATCAAAAATATTTTTTCTAAAGAAAAAAAAAATCAATCATAAGCAGACTAAATTTGCATTATAATAATTTTCCTTTTGAAGCTGGAGATGATTCTAAAACTTTGTGATGAATTTAAAAGAATTGAATGAGTTAACTCATTTTATTTTCAAGTTAGTTTATTTAATATCATTTTTGGGTTCTAACTTGTAAGTCACACAATGTTCTTGTTTTTTTTTAATGAAGGTTTTTTTTTTTTTCTCCAGCAAGAGGGTTAAGCCAATTAACCAATATGAGATAATCACAGATCTAAAAGAATATTAAATAACGCTATTTTATTTTTTAAAATAAGACTATTTATTTTTGTTGTGTAATTGAGGAATAAACATAAAAAAGATTTGTATATTATGAACAATCAATAAGTAAGCTTAACACTATATTTTAACTCAAAATAAGGTCAAAGTTTTTGAATTCTTCTTTCACCTGTATGGTTCTCATACTAAGAGGGGGGGGGGGGGGGGGGGTAATTTTTTTCTTCTAAAATTACCAAATAGGGCTACATTTCAAAAAATTACTCGACCAGGGATGTTAATTATGACTTTTGATTAAAAGTGGAACACCAATTTATAACTATTGAGTTTTGATTTTTTATTTATTTTCCTGCTTGAATTCGTAAAAGTTAGTTCGACTTTATCTAATTGTCTGAAAAATTGAATTTGTTTTTTTAAAGTCGTAGTCAAGATTTCAACTTCTAAATTTTCCTTTTCTTTTAAACTTTCCTCACCAATTTACGTTTTTTGTCTTTAATACTAAAATAATTATATTAATTTTTTTATAATACTTATTTTACAAACATAGTTAATTCATAAATTATAAAAATATTAAACTAAAACTTACGTAACTTAAACTAGAACTAAAACCTACAAAATAAAACTGTTTTTTTTAAGTCTCAAATATCCTCTACAACTTCTATTTCCAACGTATAAATAAAAAATAAAAATTAAGAAGTTGCAAGTCTATCTATGACTTCTAAAAAAAATAGATTTCATGACAAGTCAAAGAAATTTTTACGACTTTAAAAAGAAAAATAAGAATAATTAAGAATTCAGGTGTTTTGACATCCACAACTTACACCTTATCAGATAATTTTTTGAATGTATTTATTCAAAGTTTTACTCAAGGAAAAGCATAGTTTGAGAATGGTAATGATGCAACTATGGAAGGGAAGTATTGACGTAGCTTGTTAAAAGAAAAAAAAAAAAAAAAAAAAAGGAAGAAAAAAAATATATTCAAAATGATTCCGCAGCCGGGATTCGAACCCGGAAATTCAACATTAGAATTTAACCATGTGAGCTATTGCGGATACTATATCAAACCTGTGCAAACACTTTTATTTGTTGAAGTATTGTGTTCGAATAATCACAGATAAATTGTTGCCCATCTTTCTCTTATAATAATGATTTATTTAAAATTTTGGATAAAGTTTAGGAATATATTTAAGACATAGTACGATTAATATGTCTTTAAATTATTTAGCCTGTTAAAAAGTGTAAGTGTCTAGTTTGTATTGGTGAAGTCTCAACTATATATGTGATTTTGTGTTGCAGAGACTAAACTTTGCGACTTGAAAAGCCATATACTGATTACAACGGTTGAAAGAAGAATTGCACCCGTTAAGATTCCAAGATACAAATGCACACCAATTTTTTTATTTGAACATAAAAAATGTAAAATAACATTATATATAGTACGTTATATATGTTAGAGTTAGAGATTATTATTTTTCTACATGAAAGAGTTTAATTTTATATAGACGGTTTTATTGTATAATTCACCGTATAATTTTACACCGCCAATTAATTAGAAATTATCATTAATATAAATTTTAATTTATGAATGATTATAAAAGTTAATAAACTTATTATATATTATAATTTATGATTAAATAATATAAAAATATTTTACAATATCCATACATACATTATTTTCTCAATATATTATTCTTATATACAACAGTTTTTATACAAACCATTTTTAAAAAATATTTATTAAATAACGTATTTTTTATCTTACATTCCTTTTTTTCTATTTCTTTTCTTATATATAAAAGATGCTGTGAGAAGATATTATAAAAATAATGTATTACTTTATATAATTATTTTTATCTTTCATTTTTTCCCTTCATATATACATGTCTAAAAAAATACACTTCAAAATTGAAGTAGAAAAAATATTGTCGTCCATTTGAAGTATTGCAGGAATAATTGTCATTTTGTAGTCACTACTTTGGATCCTTTCTTCGTGGACGTGTTGGAATTGGCTCCCCGGTAAATAATGTGTAATGTGTTACATAAAAGCGGCAGCAACCTTAACATGTTGGTGGTTGTTATTATAGTAAAAAAATTATATGATGATATTTTTTTTTATTTGTCGGGATTGAAAACAGTCTCAAAAGGATTTATAACTCATGCACCTTATCCAATTAATTAAGTTTACCAAAAAAACTTATTGGAAAGAAAGAAGAAAACAGAAAGAAACTAAAAAAATGATAAAAAAAAGGTAATTAATTAACAAGTTATTTTTATTTTTGACTCCAAGATAAGCAAACAATTACTTTTTTTTTTTCTTCCAGAAACATATCATCTACTAGAAATTCTAAAGAAACAACAATCTTGTTAATCTGAACACAAGCCTCTTCTATACAATGCTTCTCTTCAAATGTCAACAAAATCATGGATCAGTCCAATACAACATACACCATCAACATTAACAACATCTTTAACTCAAGCTTATTTATTGAGGTCGGTAGAGACCTTGTCCAATATAATAAGCTAAAAATCATCATGTAAAGTTCTTCTGACTATGAAGTACTATTCTTGTAGATCAAGGTTACCTGGGTGCAATCTCTTTTTGCCACAAAGAGGAACACCAAAGAGCTTCACAGAACTATTAGGCTCATCACTAGAAGTTACCAAAGACTTCTCCGTAATCCGGCTCTTAGCTGGTCTAATAACATTTGGTGATGAATCCAATTCTACCAGCTTCAGAATAGCACTTCTTCTTCTTTGTTCATCATAGGAAGCAGGACTTACATGGTTTTGGATGAAATATATGATGTCATTGTATAGGTTCTTCATGTGAGTGAGTTCTGATAAGAGCATGAAGTTCTTTCTCCTCAGTCTTTGGTTGTCCTCAGAAAGTGCTGTTAAGATGTCAGTGCCTGGTTTAGGAGATGGTAATGGGGGAGTATCAATCCAGCATATATTTTCATCTGGCTGAAGAAGATGTGGTGGTTGGTCATGCATGTGGTAGTGTTGTTGATAGTGGTGAGGGGTTTTCCTCCTGTGGATTTTACATAGAAGATGCGTAGCTCCTTTTCTGAAGTAGTCATTTGCAAACTCCCACCTATCAGCAGCTACCTTCTTGAAACCCTGAAAAAGAAAAGAAAAGGAAAGGTATATATATGTGTGTGTATGCTGTTTCACAAACATGAGTTAATCATGAAGCTTGTGTAGCTAGCTAGGTAATCATAAGTTAGTCTTATAGTTCAAATAGTGAAGGAAAATACTTTTGAAGTTTTTATACTACAAAAGATTCCACTTTCTAACTCTTCTGAATTAGTAATTTGATTAGGCTAACTTTGTCAAGAAGTGTAGCACAAAAAAAAAAATCTTCTCTGAATTGGTAATATGATTAGGCTAACTTTGTCAAGAAGTGTATCACAAAAGCAATAATTAAGGATAGATCAGAACAAAAAAAAGTTATATATATAGAAGAGATGGATTCTCACATAGGTATTTAGCTGCCTAACAAAGCTTGAGAAGTTGTTGTGCTTGAAATAGTTGGGAAGAAGATCTCTAGCAAACTCCGGGGGCCTCTTCACAACAAATGTAGTTTCATCATCACCCCAAGACACAATGTGGTCAGTGCGAGGGTCATCAACAAGTTGGTATGTCTTTGTCAGAAAGGGAGCAGGCACTGACTTGAGAGATTCCATAGTGAACACCATGCTATCTTCACACCTGTCTAGTGTGAAAGCCATCTCTGAATTACCAAAGAGGGCTAGCTGCTTCCAATATTACTCTTTGATGGTACTCTCCTTTTCATTCACTTTTTGCACACCACCAAGTTTTAAAGAACCTCTCTCACTCTATCATATTATAATTTGAAAAATGATGCATGGACACTTAGTGCTACTAGACACTTAGACAGAGATAGAGACAAATGAAATAGAAAAGTAAATATGATAGTTAATATGATGTGATAAGAAAAGAAAGATAAAAGAAATAAAAAGTGTTCACCAAGTGTATACACTAACTATACTGATATTCATATATCATTACTCTTATAATTTTACAGCTTTATGCAACAGAAACATATGACATATTTCTTAAATAACTATTCTTTGTCCTACCCCCTCTATTATGTCTGTTGTTTACTAAATTTAAGTAGCATATGACCATGTCTGTAAAAACAATGTATTTTTCTAGGATAGGATATAATTAATAATATTCAATGAGCTATTACTTAGCTACTGATTGTTTTCTCGGATGCAATAGTGGTGGGTTGTGATTCCTCTAGAGATGTGAGCTACTTACTATTTTATTTTGGAGGAAAAACAGTGGGATATATTTTTATAAGATATTCTCCAAAATTTGGAGAGGTGTCTGGGGATATATTAATCAAAACTTAAAATGTACTGAGATGGGGTTGTTAGATCATTTCATTTGAGTTTGTAGTTAAAAAAATTTGTAAAGATTGCATAATACAGTGATTTTTTATGGGTACAAAGATCTCATGTCCTCCGCAAATTCCTAGAACAATAATTAAATAGAAAGGTGATATTTTAAGTATTTCTTTCTGTATAACACATACTATTGTGTGGAAGTGGAACTGAAACTTGGAAGGTTGCAATAGTCCTTCAACTTAAAGAGAAAATACTTACTTTTATGTATATTCATTGGCCCACTATTATATATGAATGTCAGAAGTTGTTCAATTTGTTGGTCCCTCCGTCTCCTCCACCCGTCTTTACTTGGAAACTAGAACCAAAGCCTGCTTTGCTATATATATATTTTTCCAATAAAAGAGGAGGTATTCTCAACTTCGCATGCTTTTTGGCATCTGTAATAGGGAATTAATTTGCTAATTGGACTGATCTGTTTTGTATTAAATTTTAATCATATATATAAGTTCCCCTGAATGATACCTATATAAAATTTCCATCCAAAATGAATACTTAGAAGCCAGAAAGGAAGTATATGACTATAAGGAAACAAGCCATTTTATTTTTGAATAATGATTCTTTCATGATACTTGAATGTTGAAACACATCACTACGCATTATAGATAAAAAAAGAAGATAAACTAAACTATAAAATGTTACATGAAACTATATGCATATGGCACTATTTTTTATTTTTCATCATCAGATATTCATATCTAGCAAGATCATTCAAGATTATCATTTACACATAAGTGAGGATCAGTAGTACTGTTCTTCCTTCTTTGATTTAATCTCATCCATGCTTCAACAATCCCATTCAAATAAAGTACTAATAAGGATTGATGGGATAGAAACTTTCTTAGATCACCCAAATCATGACTTTTTGATTTCCAGCTTGAGAAAAGTAGTGTCTCAGAAACCAGAAAAGATAAACACTGTTCAAGAATTATGTGGTTGTAATTTTCCTTTTTTTTTTTTTCCAGCTATCATGTCCATCCCGCCCTTTATTTTCTGAAGAAATACCTTTTCTTCTTTTATAGGGATATTTGTGGGGATCACTGTTGGGTTGTGATCACGAGGATCACCATTTTAAATCTTTTCTCACTACAGCTATATGTCAAAGTTTGCCTCCGGTACATAACTACAGAACATAATAGAAATAAGGCTATTATATAAATTGTAAACACTCAAAGTGCTTCGTACCTAGTTTTCAAGGTAGAACATTCTGACCTTTATTCATTTTTGTACAATCCAAAGCACACCCGTGACCTGGACATATAGAAGATGTAGCTCCTTCTAGTAATCAATCATGGAATAATGTATTTATATATACACGGCACAATTCCTATATAAGTGAATCTTCTGTAATTTGACCAGATAAGGTGTATATATATTAATTTCAATTTTCAATGCTATGCCTAATTACATTAGAGAAGGAAGAAAATGTTGTGCACAACCTTTTAGCTCTGGATTCCATTGTGGGAGACATTCATCACTTTCTTACTAGTTTGTTTCTTTCTTAATTTCCACACTCTTCTTTTCTCTCTCACTTTTGCTTTGAAAATGTATGTGTTGAAATTAAGTGAGATACTTAGCTAGCTCCATTTTCTCATCCAAGCATCTCTTTTTGATTTTGAGTCTTGAATTTTTGGTGGTCAAAGTATAGCTAGGAAGCCTCTAAAATACCCTGCATCACACTGCTAAGAATCTGAAAGGTCCAAATAAATATCTCAATAATGAGAAGATTCTATTCTAAGTTAATATTACCAACACCTACAGTTTCCAGTAAAAAGGGCAATATATGTTGTTGCATCACATGATCTATCTCCATCCATGTGACCCACTGCATGCCTTTTTAGATAGAAAGAGAGAGAGTTTTGTCTTTTATGTATCATGCACAAATCTAAATGCATAACATGTGAAGATCAGCATGTGGCAACTAAATTAAAATAGAGAAGAAGATGCTTCCAAAAGTGACTATTATTAGATTAATTAGCAAAAAGGGGAGGTTTGAAAGCTTAGTGGTTTTTGTAAAAGTTAAGACCGAGGTTAAATTGCATGATTTCTCCTTTGAAATTTGAAGAACAGGAACTGTGGCTCTTCTTAAATATATGTTCGATCTTTGGAAGTTCAAGAGCTTTGAAGACCAATAACCATACTTTTTGTTTTTGTTTTACGCTAAGTATCTCTGAACCGATAGTCAGCGATTAAATTCCTTCGAAATGTAAAAATCACCAAAGTGAATATTTTCTCTCCAAACAAAGTCTTTTATATACTTGAGGAATTGAACCCATTATAACATGCACCCACAACTGTACTTTTAACGGAGGGAATAAACAATCCTTACAAAGAAAAATGATAGCTAGCTATAACCATCAACTTAATGCATAAAAAACCTTTGAAGTTTATTAGCCCAAAATATGATTTTGTTGATCAGGCTCGTTTGCATCATGTATAGTACTACATATGCATAATTAATTCTACTGAACTCAGCTTCATTATTTTTCAAATTCAGTTAAACAAAACAAAACATAAACTAATGATTTTAAGTTATATATGATGTGGACGATGATATCAAACGTTTGTTGAGGAAGTTAGATCCAATTCTTCTTTTCTTTGTTGTAATAAAATTAAGAAACTAAAAGAATGAAGATTAATTAGCAGTAGTTTACCGTAGTCGGGAGACTTTGAGTCATATATTCTTTGGTATTGAGAAAATTTGAATAATATATCAAAATTTCATTCTTTTCCGTTTGTTCTTTCTGGTGAAGTTACTAATAAGGTAAACATTGGCAGGAACGCAGATAATAAAATTATTCATAATAAATAGAATGAAAAATAATGTGCCATTAATACATATATCATGTGTGGTTTATATTTTATATATGCTGCACTGGCTTTTCTTACATATCCTCATCCTTAGTGGACGAGAAACTATTTTTTTTTTTAAAAGAAAATCTTAGTGGGGGGTTCTGATTTGATGTTTTCTACCTTAATAAAGTCATACGAATCATATATGTGCTTCCTGAGAAGGAGTGCTTCATTACAACATGAAGAATTCACCTCCACATCTCAGCCAAATGATGAAAATTCACATGCGCGGAGGGCAATGCAAACAAGCTTTAGTCTATCAACCATTTATATGTAAAGTAATTGTTCCTATTACTTGGATTTTTGCATCATTACCTCTCATGCATTTGTCTAGCCAGTGGTGTTACGTTCACACTGTATAACTCTCTTTTCCTAGTAGTTAGGTCCCATGTATATAAAATATTATTTTATCGCGCAAAACTTTCTTTACATTGAAAAAGTATCCACTCGAAAATACTATATATGTGATTGATTATATATCATTATTCTTTTAATTTCATTATTTTTAATTACATTTTATATATGCACATAGTTACATTCTTCACGTAAAAATGATGATAAATTGGTGTAAGGTGGTAATGTAAGAAAAATAAAACGGCACTAAGATTAAGATATGTTTACAATATTATTGTTTCTTTATTGAAAGTGGTTTTGGTTTAGAATATGACTAAAGAATTATTGTCAGAAGCAGTAATCACAACACCAAGCATTTTCCTTTCTCTTTTTCTCTGAAGAACTTTGTTATTTAGAGGGGATAAAAGGTGAAAAAGTGATGGTTAGTGGAGAGAGGAGCTTGAAAGACAAAATGCAAATAGAGAGGAGCATGGTGTTCTTTCTACCTAGGAAAGACAACAATTTAGGTCAAGCAGTGTGCAGAAAGCAAAGAGCATTAGAAAAATTCAGCCATATGGTCGTGTATTTAAAAGTAAATGGAAAGGGAAATTTCATAGGCTTTTAACCTTTCACTCTCTTCCATGTCTGCATGCATACATTTTGTTCTCTAATCTTTAGCAACTTAGGTACTCTTTGTTTCCTTTTTTTTTTTTTTTCCTCGTCACAGTCAAAGTAATGCCGTAATGCATTTTTGCAATGCAAAGTACGCATGCCATTTAATTCCTCGTGATTATCAATTGTTCGAATTTAGCTCCGATGCCAATATTTTGATTTTTGTACGTTTTTAATTTTATATTTAAGACTTTAACATATAAATAATTTATGGGCTACACCATTTGGAGACGGGATAAAACACTTGACTCCTTTTTCCTTTCTTGTAATTTTTTTTCTTCTAAAACAACATTAGAGAGAAAAGGGAAGACAATTAACAAAAGATGAATGATAATATATATTAGATCCTTTCCTTTTGATATATTCTTCATTATCCATCCGTGTATTAACATAAAGTCCTCACTCTTTGGATTAAAATAATCTAATAGTGTACTTTCTTTAGATATACGATTTCATCATCGCTCAGCACTTTATATATATATATATATATATATATATATATATATATATATATATGAATTAAATCTCTGTTACTTATACAAAAAAAAAATATATATATATATATATTTAGGTCCCTTTTTACATTAAATTTCTTTTTCTTTCCTCAAATTTTACTACTTATATTCTCATATTCATTGTTTTTTAGCTTAATTTTTACATTAAATTTTTTTCTTTCTCAAATCTAAGTGTTCCACTCATATTAAATTAGAGTACATTATCTTAAAAACTTAATTTCAAGTCTTCATTCTTTTTTTTAATAAAAAAAAAATAACACCTTATTAACTGTTCTTTCAAATAAATTATACATGCTTCGTTACAAGTTTATTTTTTTTTCTTCCAATGTATATTTCTTGACTATGCATAATTTTAAATTAATTATGCATAATATCATTTATAATTTTAAATATTTTTTCCTTTCAAGTTATATTTTTAAATTTTATCTATATTTAGAATATTTGTATAATATAATAGAAACTAGTTGGTTCCTGTTGAAATAAACGCTCACTTTATGGAAAGTAAATTTATATTCTTGCGCACCTAAACTACAACCAATTTTTAAGACATTTGAGCCATATTTGAAATTAAATTACAGCTTTTTTGGTTAAATAATTTTTTGTTACAATTCAACCTCTGTAATATACAAAATTTATTTTAAATCATCGTAATGCATATGCATTTTCGATTTTCCTTTCTTTTTAGTTTTGACAAAAGTGCATTGACGTGTGTTAGCTAGCAACGGGAAGTTGTACTGCTATATAGCGTCTTAGATTTGTGTTAAAACCAGTAGTACAAAGTTGTACTCTTAACGGAACAGAGATCCCTTCATTACTAATAAAAGTACTTCGGCGTAGTACATCTAAGCCTAGAAGTACCACGCTTGCAAAGGCTATATATCTACTTAATCAAATTGGATAAACTCATCAAATTGATAAAAACATTATTCAAAGTCCAATGTTCCAGTTTAGGCGAAGACATTTCCAAAATATGTGGAGGTAGAGGGTTCTACAGGGTCGTCCTGAGACCACATGAAGCAGATTCAGATTACAAGCATATTTGTTTGTGACCTTTTATGTGACTCAGCTCGTGTGTTCTCAGGTCGCCCCTGCCGAACTTTCTCTACCATGATACAGCATTGGCATCCAATTCCAATCTATTGCGAATGCACTCAGCACAAATGAAAATGGAGAAGGGCAAAAGAATGTAGAATGAAATTCCTATTGCATGATATGTGGTTCAGGTAATTAAGCTACAGGATTATCTGTTTGTGGAATTGCATATTTTAAGGCCAGCCATCTGTTATCATATAGGTACCATACCTTATAAAAGAAATCAAACAAATAAGAATAAAAAAAACTAACATGGATTAAAGCTTGACAAGAACTAAGCAGTAAGTATGAATTAAACTAAAATCCTTACAGAAGACTCAATGACTAGTAGCTCTTCTTCTGTAAGTTTCTTCCAAACTCCGCCTACCATGGGACATCCTTTCTCCCCTTGCAATGGCAATTCATTGTTTAATTCACTAAATTCTTTGGTCTCCCTCATCTTCTTGACAGTTGAATTATCAAGTTGCAGGACATCTAAAAAGGCATCTCTCTTGGCACGGTGTGGGGTCAATTTCCAATTCTCTTCCTTTTCTGATACTTGATTCTGTTTTGCATCATCGGTAATGTCATCAACAGGAAGACAACAAGATGATACTTGATTCTGTTTTTCATCATCAATAATGTTAAGAACAGGAAGACAACCAGATGACCCAACAGCACGGGGCAACATGCCAATTGGACACGGGTTCCATGATTTTGCCAAAGTCCAAGTCTGTGATTTTTCAGTGTCACAATCCATTGCCATTGGTTTTTTATTATTCATTATCTGTTGTTTAACTAACTCTAGCTTTTTAGCTGCTTCGAGCATGGATTCCTCAAATTGGAAAATGTTCTTTGGAGTCAATAAAGGGCTTTCATCATCTGCACTCTCTAAATTGGACAAACTAATAAGAGAGAACTTTCGAACTTTCTCCATCAAGTAGCTGTCGTTCATCAGCTCTGCAAGCTGAAGTGCTGAATCCACGAGCTGCTTGTTGAAAAGTTGTGATACTAGAAGACATCTACGAAGAAGTTCATGCAAAACTCTTTTTGGCATATTTGCTTCTGCAGAAGGAAATTTACTGAGAATTCCAACAAGCCATGCAAACAAAGAAGAAAGCCGAAACTCTGTTCTCGAGTGTGAAACCCCCATATTTGGGTTATCTACAAAAATTAAAAAAGAAAACACACTATGAGAACAAAAAAGAAGAAACTAAGCGTAATGCCAAACCAAAATGAAGGACAAGAGAAATTTAAAACTCAATATCTGACTTCACGTTGGCTCAAGGCAGAAGAAATACTAAAGGGAATCCAATCAGAAAAGACTTTCCATTAGTAGTGCATTTAAAAAGCCCTAGAAAGTATCTGGCATTTAATAAGTAAATAAATGGGGCATCAAATGACAAAAGCACACAAGAAAAATACATCCCAAGTACCCCAAAACAACAGATATTAAATTTCAACCAGAAACTATACATAATGAAAAGGGATACTGTAGAAGGAAAAAATTGCTACCAACCTTCTTTATACTTCATATCTTCCCGACTCTCAATCATATCAAGGACTTCCTTAAGAAGGTTCAGAAGTAATTCTGGTTCCTTATTGCACAATTTGAGTATGACAAGCATCCAATCAGCCAAAACATTCTGAGTGGCTAGACCAATAGAAGCATCATCTGCATTCTCTTCCAACTCGGAGGAACTTAAAGCTTTCAACAAATACTCCAACAACACCGAAACAATCTCTTTGGAAAAAGAGGAATATAACCGAAGAACATATTTCAAGATCTTCCCAATTTGTTTCTTAGATCCTGAAAGTATCACGATTCACTAGTAATTAGTACATGAATACCCTGAAACATTAATTAAAGCTGAAGATACTCTAAAACAAATTATTTCAGTTTCACTTATTTTTCATAGTAAAATAAAAATATCCAATATCTCAGATTAGGAATCTCTCATTTATTTGGTCGATCAGCTTTAAGGAAACCCAACACTTGAGTTTTAAAGAAAGAAAAAATAGAAACATAAAAATATGAAATGGCCAGGAATCCTCTTAAAGCAGAACGAACACAATAAAGAAAGAAAGAACACCCACTAACAAGGTAAACCAATCTTTTAGCATAATCAACATAGGAACTCTCAAAAACCAACCTGTGATTTAAACCCAACAAATTGGCCAAGAAAACACTATCCTTTAAGAGAGGTTAAGTAGACACAATTGGTGTTGCATCCTTTCTTTTCTCTTTTATTTTTTGTTATGTGGCCTTTAGACACAATTTACTTCTCTTTTGAAGGATGACTTGCCCTTCATCCCTTGCACACCATTAATTGTTTCATGGTTTAGTTAATGTAAAACACTCATACGAATGGTTGAGGATGAGAGTGTTTTTGTACCTATAATTATTTAGCTTGTTTTTTAGTATATATAGGTGCAAGGGATTTGTAACATTCAATTCATTAAGAGAGAACATAAGGATACAAATCCTTTAGAGAGCACACATGTGAGAAATAATGTGTGAATTATTTATTGTTGTGTGTCATCTAAGACCACACAAAATACTCTTATTTATAGTGAAAATAAGCAGGGTAGAGTCTGAGTCATTCAAGATGATTAACTCCCAATGCAAGCCCCATTGGGAAGCGCGAAATATGCTGCTGAGCTTCACAGAAAATGCAAGAGCCTTCCTTACAGTCTTTTAGAGTCACCCATTGTTGGAGGGAGAGCAATAGAGCCGTTAGCGGAAGAACATAGACAACGAGAAACAGGTTTCAGCCTAGGCTGAAGGTTAGGAACGAAAAGCTGCTTTGATACCATGTGTGAATTATTTACTGTTGTGTGTCATCTAAGACTACACAAAATACTCTTATTTATAGTGAAAGAAGTTTACAAAATAAGGAAACTAAATAATAAGTAATAAGGAAAATAATCTCATCATACTGTAATTAAAACATATCAGATCACATATTTCCTAATCCTAATAAAGGAAATAATGGAAACAAATAAACTGATGATATTCATAATAATTAGTCACTGATATTCCTTGATTTTCTACCAATAAAGAATTCGTAGAGAATTCTTCTTTGTAATTTTGTTATTTTCTTATTAAAGAAATTCTTCTTTAGTTTTGCACAGTATAAATTTCTCTGTCTGGGACAGTTTTTCACAACAGGTATACTAAACAAACACAACAAATATGTTTTATTGTAATAAGAAATATGAACAAAATGATACCTCCGGTTCGTGATGATTGACTCTTGCCAACTATAAGAGACAAAAGCTTATTACGCCCAAAAAGCAATTCACCATGCTTGACCCCTTTAAAAGAGAAAAAACAAATCATAAGAATAGTAGAAAAAATATGCAGTTGAATACCAACAAAATAACCCATACTGTCTAGCTTAGAATACATTTGAATATGATAATACACCAATAACTCTACATCCATTAATAATTGAAAAATGCCTTGACATGTGCTACCATTACCATATACTACCATTACCACACTTTATAATGGGCCAAAGGATTTCCAACCATCAAATTTTCAAATTGGGCTTTCAAGTTTCAACATTAAATTACATGCTTTCCCATGTGCTACAAGTTTCATGTACATAAATAAAACGGAAAATAGGAAAACACAAAATAGAACTCTTAATGAATAGGTGGAAGGAAAGTATTTGACTTAAAATAAACAAGTGCAAGACAATCATTAAAGTCACAATATGATCAAAATGAACAAAGCTTACAGACGTTTTGCTTTTAGTAGTGAAGAACTAGACTGAGCACTCCCATTGACTTTCAAGCAGATAGCTAATTCACGAATCTTAGACTTAATTTCTTTGTTGACTTTTGCTATTCCTTCACCGTGAAAAGGAATTGCTTTGCTCTGAGGTTCCCAATAATAAGATTTTAACCAATCAAGTGCCTGAAATTATTAGCAAAACATCAGATGAGTTTGGGGAGTGAGTTAAACATAATTAGTGTGACGGCAATAGCCATACATGTTAAGAACATATGAAGAAATTGCCCATATTCAAATAGCTAAATGCACAAAAGAAAACCAGGATGCTTTCTATTTTTATTTCCAGTTACATTTTAACAACAAACTGAAATTTCATCAGAACGAAAAATGAATGTACAACAGTAAGAGAGTAATCTAAAAGTTATTACAAACATAAAATAATAATTTTTCTGTTGCAAAATAGCATAGATTTCAGTGACTACCATGCATGTACTCTGTTGTCCTTTGATACCATTAACAGAGAAACATGATTTCTATTTCATATACTAAAAAATGTTATGTTACACACAGACTTTGGGAAAGAAAAGTTCAGTCTAATAATTTCCCGAATGCTAAGAATGTAACCCCAACCAAGGACCACACACACTTGCTAAGAATTTAATTACAAAAAAGCCAAAGATTGTTGAGACAGCTGATCAAACAAACCACGAAATGAGTCATACCTTAACAGAAGCACTACGAACAATCTTAAGTGAAGGAAGCTCACGATGTGATCCCTCTGCAATTACAGCAATAAATAAGACAAAAAGCAGGGCACTATAAACACAATAGAACAAGCAACTAAGTGAACTTCTTTGACTACAATGAAGATCGTGTCTCATTCTACCAGCACAACAAAACTAATAATTAACAGGAGTCAAAAGGAAACTTGTTCACCATGGCGAATATCAATCAGCATGCGTGGAATACCAATCGCATCAGCTGCCACTGCTATCGACGCCACTTCTTTCTTGCGTGTCTTCTCAACAACACCATTCACAAGCCTTGAAAAATCAAAACAATTATACTTTAAAATAGAAAAATTAAAAAAAAAAAAATTATTAGTGAAAAGAAGAAAAAACATAAAAAAAAGGTATAGGGACCACTGAGCAAACCTCATGATAGCCATACAATACAGCATAGCAAGCATCTCCTCCGAAAGAGAAGCTTCATTCCATTGATCATGTCTACAATTAAATCAAACAAAATTGCTTATTGTGATATACATAGTACATATATACATTAATACATACATACATACAACATACATACATAAGGAAAGGAGTTAGGGTTACCTGAAAGATGGATCTTTGAGTTGAATTTCGATGATGGAAGCAGTGACTTCGATGAGAACTGGCAAGGAACCTCGACTTCGCCATGCGGATATCTGAAAGAGCAGAACATATGGTTAGGTTAGGTTTGCAGCTACAGTACTATGTCTATCTATATTATGAATTTGTATGGTTAAGAAAGTTACTCGTTTGAGACCGGAGGAAACAGAGTGAGTAGAATCGGAGAAGAGAGCATTTTTAACGAATAGCCACTCATCCCAGTTCAACCAAGGGACCAATCTATGTGCGCTTGATGACGATGATGATGACTCTGTAACCACCTTCGCATCTTCTTCAAACCCTAATAACAATGCCGGCTCCATCCCGAACGTGCTTCCACTTCTGTTCTGAAAATACTGAGTGAAACGCCAAAGCCTCTGAGCTCGAGGGTTTTGCGCTGTAGTCGTAAGAACTAAAAGAACCTTTTCTTTTGAGATTTTTTTTAAAAATTATTCTCATCTTCTGTTCTTGTTTTCTAAAATAATTTTTTTATTTCTAATTTTTTACCATTTAAAAAAAGTTAAATAAAAGTAAATTAAAATTTAATTATCGTCTAACCCAATTAGTTAAATATAATGCTTAAGTTATTATAAATTCCTAATTAAATCTTCAATTTCTACGAATCAACAATAATAAAAATTTAATTAATTATTTGGTCTCTATGCAAACATTTTTTATTTTTTATGATTTAATGCTTATATCTTTTATATTATAACAGAACAAGGGTTAAAACATAAAATTTCTATTGTAGAAAAAAAACATAATTTTTTTAAATATAAAGACTTAATTCATCTTGACTTTAGATTATTCCAGTTTAATAAGGGACTTTTCATTTAAATCCTATATATATAATTGTATTAAATATTTATGAGAATTTTTTTGGAAACATTGACCGTACTGCCACGGTCAAGAAAAAAAAAACACCAAAATATCACGCCTACAGTAAATTTTACCAGACTGCCACGCGGCCTATTTCGCTGGCCTCAGTAGCGAAATAGGCGGGCTGATGTGGCGCCCCAGCAGTGGCTACATATTTCGCTGGTCAGACCAGCGAAATAGGCAGTCAAAGCGCCAGACTGACATGGCAGAGCAGTTATGTCACGTGTCCTATTTCGCTAGCCTCCCCAGCGAAATAGGCACGCACTTAACGGTTACGCCACTTGGCCTATTTCGCTACTGCCTCCAGCAAAATAGGCCGCATTTACTGGCCCGTTACAGCAACGTGGCACCTATTTCGCTACCATACCCAGCGAAATAGGCCACGTGGTCCCCCTATAAATTCCCCTCCCCCCCCTTTCATTTTCACTCTTTCCCTTTTCTCTCATTTTCGAATTTTCTTCTCCTCTGAAGCATTTTGGTTGTGTTTTGGCTCTAAGGCATTGTGATCGCGAGCATTTTTTATTTGAGTACAAGTAAGTTTAGTTTTATATTAAATTTGTTTTTTGTAATTAATTTAAATAAATTTATTGTGTTAATTTATAGGTATTAGGTCATAAACTTTAGATTAGAGGAGGATTAGAGTATAGTTAGTTTTTAGGTTTTAAACATTAGGTTAGAGCAAAATAAATATGTATGTCTTTTGAAACATTAGGTTAGAAGAATTATATTTGAGAAGTTTTGAACATTAGGTTAGAGGA